>WELB01000028.1:234322-246910 GCA_009602725.1 Spirogloea muscicola
GGCGCAGCGGCGGCAGCGGCGGCGGCGGCGGGGGTGGCGGCTACTCGCCGTTCGCAACGCCCGACCAGCTGCAGCTGGAGCTGCAGCAGCTCGCCACGACGGGCGGCGCCGTCTCCTCCTCGTCCTCCGCCAGCTACCTCGCCTCCGCCGGCCCGCCGCAGCCGTCGGCGTCTCAGCCGCCGCCGGACGTCCTGGCCCAGCTGCAAAGCATGCAGGCCGTGCCGCACAAGCTGCTGCGACCGCAGCAGCAGCGCTACCAGCCGCAGCTGCAGCCGCACCCGCCGTCGTACCTCAGCGGCCACCCGTCGCCGTACGACACCGCGGCGGCTGCGGCAGCGGCGCTGCAGCAGCAGCACCAGCAGTTCCTGCACCAGCAGGCTACGGTGTACCAGCTGCCGCCGGCTTCGTCGCCCCCGCGGCTGCCCCCCGTGCGCACCAGCAAGGCGCCATCGCCGCCGCTGCAGCAGCAGCTGCAGCAGCAGCGGTCTCTGCCCCAGCAGCAGCTGAAGCAGTCGCCGTACACGTCGCCGTCGCAATCGCCCCCCATCTCGCCGCAGGTGCAGGCCATGCAGCGGCTTGCCATCAATGGCGGCGACCTGCCGGCTGTGCCGCAGCAGTATGGCCAGGTGGCCAGCGCCAGCAACGGCGGCAGGGCTGCCGGCAGCTACAGCCCGACCTCGCAGCAGAAGCAGCAAGCGCCAGGGAGGGGCGGCAGCGGCGGAGAGCCGGCGCTGAAGATACCGCCGCTGCCGGACCTGGAGGGCCTGCCTGGCGCCGCCGCAGGCGGCGGCGCCGCTGGCGGGGGCACGCTGGATGGCGGAGGCCCCGTGCGGCCCATCAGCTCGCAGCTGGAGCAGCTGCTCATCAACTGCGCGGAGGCCATCGACCGCGCCGACCTCACCGCCGCGCACAGCATCATGCAGGCGCTCAACTCCATGGTGTCCCCGCACGGCACCGCCTCCCAGCGCATGGCATACTACTTCCTCGAGGGCCTCGCCGCGCGCATCGTTGGCACTGGTGCCGCAATCTATCAGGTGCCTGTACATCGCTGCAGCTGTCGCTTCCTCTGTGCTGCTACTGGTAGCGCCCCTCATCATCGAGGGCTGGCTCAGCTTCTCACACTCGAGGTGTCAGGTGGAACGTGCTACTTGCTACAGTGGCTCGTGAGCGTGTGATGTACTGACAAGTGCTGTGAATGAAATGTCCAGCCCGCAGAACACATTCTGCTCATGCTGATTCTCTGCCCTTGCTCGCCACCTGCAGGCTCTGCAGAGCAACGCTGGCCAGGAGCCAGGGCCAGCAAGCAAGGACATGCTGCAGGCGCTGCTGGCCTTCCTGGAGGCCTGTCCGTATGCCAACTTTGGCCATGTGGCTGCCAACGGCGCGATCCTGGAGGCTTTTGAGAATGAGCCGCGAGTGCACATTGTAGACTTTGGCATCACGCATGGCACGCAATGGCCGACCCTCATTGAGGCGCTCGCCATGCGGCCGGGCGGGCCGCCTAACCTGCGCATCACAGGCATTGATGCGCCCCTTACTGGCTTAAAGCCCTCCAGCCTCCAGGTGCGCCCCTCTCGTGCATGCCCATGCACCTTTGACACAAGTCAGTGATGTCACTGCCCGTTCCGTAATGCTTATCTGGAAGGTAAGTTAAGAAGGTAGTAAGTCACACAAGACAAAATACAAGCTGGGCGCTCTTTGACTTTGTCACCAGCCACCAGCTAACAATCCGCTCTGGATGTGCACTGGTTTTTCGCGCTCAACAGGAGACAGGCCGGCGGCTGACGAGCTTCGCAAAGCTGATGGGCGTGCCATTTGAGTTCTGCCCAATCACCGAGCACCTTGACAGTCTGCAAATGTCGCAGTTCGAGCTGCGCAAGAGCGAGGTGCTGGCCGTGAACTGCATGCTGCGCCTGCACCAGCTGAGTCCGGGGGAGACGTCCAGCCACAGCAGCCCGCGCAACAACGTGCTGAAGCTTATCCGCGCCATGGAGCCGCGCATTGTGACGCTCGTCGAGCAGGTGCTTGCCTGTCCTCTATCTACATTGGCAATATTAGACGGGCTTTGACGTTGCCAAGGTGCGGCTCATGTTATACTATGATATGAGCCGCAAGCTGGTATTGTGGCTTGCTACTACTTTGATCCTAAACCTGAAGCCCAAATCACCAACCTGAAATATGATAACTGTGAGCCCTTATTCTAGTACTCCCTCACATCCTGCAGCATGCATGCAACAACATTTTGTGTTGGTGTCTTTGTCAGTCGCTGCATCAGTGGAGCTTGTCAGGGCTGCTTTTGAGGTCAGCAGAGGCGAGTGCAGAAATCTGGCGATGTGAAGTTGAGGCATGGGCTGCCTCTGAGAGCCTCTGTGTCCACAATATCAAAGACTTGGACGTGGAATAGAGCTGGATTTAAGGCTTGCTTCCACTGAAACAGTTGCTATGGCTTTCTTCCTCTGCCACTTGTGGCACGCAGCACTCAGACGACAACCTGCCATACTTCACCTCGAGATTCCGTGAGGCACTGCACTACTTCTCAGCGCTCTTCGACAGCCTGGACGTGTCGCTGCCATGGCACAGCACCGAGCGGGTGCTCATCGAGGAGCGCGTCCTCGGCCGCAAAATCGTTAACATTGTCGCGTGCGAGGGCGCCGAGCGCATTGAGCGCCACGAGCGTCACCAGAAGTGGCAGGTGTGTGTCCACTGAGCACCTCGAGCATCTCTGCCTGTCACTGTGCTTTGCAGTGCCTGTGTGGAGTTGCCAAGCAGTTCAAGTGACTTGCTTTGCGTCTCATGTTGATCTGATCTACTGATAGAAGGGTTTCACTCTGAGAGCCTCTCTGTTAGCTGGACATCGGCCATCAGTCATGGGAAGCATCCCTGTTAAGCGGCAGGCTCTCAGTCTATTGACATAACCCCTGCATGTGGCAGTACCGCATGCGGCGGGCAGGCTTTGAGCTGCAGGCCTTGAGCGCAGACGTGATCGACAACATGCAATCGCTGCTCAAGCGTTACCGAGAGGGATATGGCCTCATGGATGACCAGAAACTCATCATGCTGACGTGGCGGGGCCAGCGCCTGCTCGCGGCGTCTACCTGGCGACCAGCGCAGCCGGCACACGTCGCGGCCATCGTGCAGGTGGCTCGCGACGGCGGCTGAATGGCCTGCTGCTAGAATGCTTTGCCTCGTTTGCTGTGTTAATTACATGGCGGTATATATTTCCTCACATTAGATCCCCTTGACCTTACAGCTCTTCTACCTTCTTTGACAATCATACACTTTTTCTCATGCTGCCGTTATCCCCCTTGCCTTCACTGGACAGCATTCACCAACTTAGGCAGTTTATGATACGAGAAAGTACTGCCATCAACGACCAGATGCTTGGGCGCAATACGAGCAGCTGTGAAGTCGCAAAAGGAATGGCCAGGGGCAGCGAGCCCAGCTTGGTCTATATGTCTTAGGTGTATCCGTCAGTGACTGCTAGGTTGTGAAAGCAATGGGGTCACCTGTAGCTTGAGGAAATCAGAGGAAGTACTAAAGCCCGGCTTGACCCATTTCAGTCCTGTCATGACTAGCTGCACATCGCCTTGGAAGGACAGCCGTGGTGCACTCTAAATGTAGGCATCACGAGGACTTACTTGTGATCTCCAACATGACTCGGCACCATGGAGGAGTTAAAGAGCCCAGTAGCTTGGTTGAAATGCAGGAGGTAAAGCAATAAATGGCCCCCAGGCCACCGCAGCTTCTGATTCTGTACGTTGCACAAAGAGAGCCCGGAGATTGAGGAGCTCCACAGCTCGGCCCTGATACCCACTGGCTGGATCTTTGGCAGCAAGTGCCACCATGTTAGGGTTGTATGCAATGTCAAGACCTTGGCAATCTCATGCCCCGAATGGTGCCCAATTTGCAACAGAACTGTGCTTTCTGCATCAGGAGTCAGGCGCTGCTCAGCTCAGTGCAAGGGAGTCTCAAAGGCGTGCATCTCTGCAGAGCGAAGGAACGCTGCATTAGTAGTGCCATGGAGAGGACTTGTGTGTCCTAGATTTCTGAAAGCCACAAAGTGCCAAAGTACACTGGTCTGCAAGCCTTGGATAGGCCGCGCAGAGCAGGGCTGCTTGCCGCATGGGCCCCGCCGTTAGAGCGACGGCTTGGGGGTTTTCCAAGTTCATTCTTTTGTTCAGTTTCTCTGGGCTGGCCTCGCCCAGCCACCTGGAAGCGTCTTTCCCTTCTCCAAGTGGGGGCTGCCTTCAACCGGGCAGCCCTTGAAGTTTGGAGCTGGCCAGAACTCGGCTGGATGCTCCCAGTTTCGGGCTGCCTTTTCACAGCCCTTGCCCCCATTGGGATTGCCACTTCTTCCCAGTACGTGAGCGGGACACCAAGCAGCTCGCCTCTCTTCCGCGTCATTATCGAGCACCGTGCCCGAGCAAGCGGACAAGCTGGCTTCCTCTGGCCCCCTTCTCGTTCTTTGTTCATTCTTTTTTGGGCTGGCTTGTCCAGCCCCTATCCTCAATGGGCGAGCCCTTTCTTTCTTCGACAAGCGGCCGACCGGCGGGGGGGGCTCGGCACGTTTCAGGCGAGCGGTGCCTGTGAATGGCCAGTCTGCAAGAGCTGGCGTGTTGGACAAGGCACGGCAGGGGCAGGTGGAAGACGAGCTTCGCAGTCGTGACCGAGGGGCCAGCGGCAGCCCAGTGAGACCAAAGCGAAGGGCTGCTCTCCGGCAGGCGACAACGGCGGGGGGCAGCTGCTGGTGCGCCACCTTCCATGGGATGAAGGTGGGAAGAAAGAAAGTGCGCTACCATAAAAGGTAGGGGCTGGGAAAGGCCAGCCCAAAAAGAATGGACAAGGTCCAAAGAGCCGGAAGGCGCTTAAAAACCACACAGCTAGCAACGAGACTACCGCAGATGGAAGCTTAGTAACAACTAGCGAGCTGCAGCAAGTCGCAGTAACGGAAAGGAGAAGAAGCTCTTTTGAGAAGAAAAGAGAACAGCTCTTGCAGCAATGGCTGTGAGAGGCCAGCCCAAAGGAACTAGCCACTCACGTAGCAATGTGGTCTCCGGCCCCTTTCTGCCATAGCTTCTTCAGGCCCCACAGTCGCTGCTTAGCTCGTATTTTGGCCCCTTCGAACCTTGTCAATTCTTTTCGGGCTGGCTTCTCACAGCCCTTGCCCCCATTGGGAGAGCCACTTCTTCTCTCGAGCCTTGTCCTTACTATGCTGGGCTGGCCCTTCACAGCCCCTACCTTCTTTGGGAGCGCACTTCCTTTCCTCGTGGGACTTGCTTAGTTGTGTGTTTCAGCTCCGGCCCCTTCGGCCTTTGTCTATTCCTTTTTGAGCTGGTTTTCACAGCCCCTCTGACGAGCTTACTTTCACAGCCATCGCCATTGGCCTCCCGTTCATTTTACGGGCACTGCGCGCCTTCTCGCTGTACAAAGTGAGCTTCGTTAAACAGGAGGCGGCCAGCCCCGGGAAGCGGGAGCTCTTTTTCCAAAGGTGGATGAAAGGAGGGGAGGAGTGGAGGAGGGGAGGAGGGGGGTTTCTGGGCAACGGGGCCTGCGCACCTGGTGGGGAGGTGACGCCAGCGGCGGGTGGCGACGGGGCGCACGTGTGCCACGTGGCGGGTGCCGTGTGGGGCCGGGAGCGGCCCCTTCCCGGGAGGGGAAGGTTCGGCGTACACGGCGCCTTGCTGCCGTCGATGCGGCCCCATCTGGCGGCAGACAATCGGACGCCCACGCGGCGCGCCGAGGGGGCGGCAACTTTAGCGGCCATCATGGCGGGGAGCTCCTCGACGGTCATGCTAATTGCAATCACTTACCGCGACGGACGCCCCGGCCGTCCCTCCACACTGCCCGCCTGATGGTAGGTACTTCGAGGGAAGGCGAAGCCCCGTCAAGACGGGGCGCGGTAATGGAAGTGGGTTATGGGGGGTGGTGTGTCACGGTGGCGTGGCCGAGGCGTCAGGGCAGGCATCAACTGGCACCGCCTGGCCACCGTCGCTCCACCACTGCCCCCCGCTCTGTTCCCGCCGCCACCGCCGCGCCCGTCGCCGCCGCCGCCGGAAGCGCTGCGCCGCGGCGGCGAGGCCGGGAAGCCGAGCCTTCGCCGCCGCCTTCGCCCTCCCGCCGCTGGTCAGCTTCCCCACGCCCTGGCCCGCCCGCCTCCGCCGGCGCCCGCTCCGCCGCCTGCCTCGGGAGCGGCCTCGCGCTCGCTCGTCACTGCCGTCAGCCTCGGCTGGAAGGCCTCGCTCCCTGCCGCGAGCACGGGCGCCGTCAGTCGCCAGCCATATCGTGCCGCTTCGCCTGTCCCGCCTAGCCCCTATACGTCGTGTCATGGATGCTATGCCCTGATGGCATTCTGAGAGCCACGACCGCTCGGAAATGCCAGCTAGACCCCGGTTCCCTTGCCTCGGCCTCCACTGTTGACTGGCCAGCTCTGTTTGCCTTCCTGCTGCGCCAGATCGCAGGGCACAATGAGCGGCAGCCGTCTGGACGGCCCTGCAGCCGAGGCGCTTCCCAACCATGCCGCTGAGGGCGTTGTCGGGCTGGACAGCGCCAACGATAACAACGACCAGGACTACGAGCTTGAGAGGGACAGCTCGGCCAGGGTTTCGTTCTCCCCAGGAGGCCCTGTGCAGATGCCCATCAGCCCCATGCCATCATCCCGTGAGAACCATCCTCCCTTGGATTCCTTCGGCGCCTGCTTCTTGCGGTCTTCTATTCTGTGCGGCATCCTCCTGCTCTACACCAAGCAGAGCAGTACTGATGCATTTTGTCCAATTACAAGTGCTCATCATTGGCATTTTCTTTGCCAATGTGCATTGCGCATCTTGTCTGTCTTCTCATGCCTTCTGAGATCGTGCATGTATCTTGCTATGCCATCATGCCCACACTGCTGTATGATAGCAGATGTTGGAGGAGCGTGCAGCTCACTTGAGCACACTGTTGCACCTTTGTATGTGCAGTAGGGGAGGATGACAATGGCGACAAGGGTCTCAGAGATTATGCAAACGGTCACGCAAATGGCCACGCCAATGGTCACGCAAATGGTCATGCTGATTCGTATGCTATTACGTTGGACGACCCCAATGCTGGTTCCTTGAGCCGACGGGACAGGCCTTTGCCTATTGCTGTCAAGGTATGCAGTCACAGCTGCATTTGAGAGGTGCAGCCGTCACTCATCTGTTTGGTTGCAGCAACTTGCACTGTTGCTAGGATGAGAGTAAGTTTCCCTAACAAGTTGCTCAGCTTGTGATGCTGCTCATTGCCGTACTATGTCTCAATGGAACAGTTTGAAGATGTCAAGTACACGGTGACTGTGCAAGCTCCACCAAAGTGGTGGAACATTGCAGCACAGCTGCAGAAGAGCAAAAAGGGTGGCATACAGAAGGAAATTTTGCACGGGTTGACAGGCAGCGTCCTGCCTGGGGAGGTTCTTGCAATGATGGGGTATGAGCTTCGCTGTTGCTAGCTTCACGTGCAGATGTGTTGCACGTGGAGTCTGTATCAAGTGTAGGTGGGCTGCAGCGCCGGTGATTTTGGGGTTTGTCACAGTGGCCTGCAATTGTCAAAGACAGGTTATTGAACTTGACAAACAAATCACCACTTCAGCAGCTTCTCTGCTGCAGCGTCAATGTTTTTCATTACCTGTCCTGAGCCAGGGTGGTCATTTGTTGCGTGACAGGCCATCTGGTTCGGGCAAGACAACCTTTCTCAACGTTCTGGGTGGTCGTTTTGGAGCTGGCAAAACCTCAGGAGTGATCTCTTACAATGATGCACCTTACAGCAAGTCACTGAAAAGAAGGTGAGGTCATTTGCACTTCACAATGACTTCAGCATTGTCTTATCCATGCCTTCGGCACCTCTCTAAGTACTTGTCAAAGCTTGCCAGCTTTTCCCCGTTTGCAGTCATGGTGGGTACTCTGGCAAACAAAACGAACAGGAGAACAGCACAAGTATCTAAGCATTGCATCTCCTCAAAATGCTCCGTGCAGGCTTGGCTTTGTGACCCAGGATGACATTCTTTTTCCACACTTGACTGTCCGGGAGACTCTTATGTATGCTGCTTTGCTCCGCCTGCCAAGGAAGTTGACCCGATCACAGAAGATCCAGCGTGCAGATGACATCATCAATGAGCTAGGACTGGAAAGGTACACCTGCCTTGTTGGCACCTGTTTCACCTGCTGTACTTTGCAAGTTGTCTGATGGTTTTGGAAGGATAGATCCTGGAGGCCTTTATGTTGTGAAATCATGTTCTGTCAATCGGTGGCGGGTAATATCAGGGACCTCACGGACTTTGTGGACTGTTCTGAGCTTGGTGACCTGCCTGTTGTGAGCAGGTGTCGCAATACCATCATTGGTGGTCAATTCATGCGTGGCATTTCCGGAGGAGAGCGTAAGCGAGTAAGCATTGGGCATGAGATTCTCATTGACCCTTCTCTGATCTTGCTGGATGAGCCAACATCCGGATTGGACTCTACAACCGCCTTGAGGATTATGCATACTCTACAGAACCTCGCACAGGTGAGTTGCATGCTGAGCTTATGCTCCTATTATGTCTCTCTTGAGTTGCCTGCCCTCAGCAGTACATCTGCGAAGACTCTTTTAGATGTTGTCGCCATTCATTTTCATGATCTTAAAAAGAGACACCTCTGTGCAGCAGATTGGGGAGAGAATGGCAAAACACTTACTTACATACTTGACTATTGGCCTCTGCAGCACGGGCGCACAGTTATCACAACCATTCACCAGCCTTCAAGTCGGGTTTTTCACATGTTTGACAAGCTCATCCTACTGAGTGAAGGAAATGCCATCTACTTTGGGAAAGGCAAGCAAGCCATGAATTACTTCGCTGGCCTTGGCTTTTCGCCCATGTTTGCCACCAATCCGGCCGACTTCATTCTGGACCTAGCCACTGGTACTACGCAGGACATAACTGTGCCTGAGACTCTTATGGGAAAGATGAAAGATACGACCGTGCCCCTTGCTGACCAGCAGAAAGAAGTCCGGGAGGTATGTGCACGGTGCTTCAGCCCTGCAACGTTGTTAGTTGCTTAACTAGCTCGCTTGAAAGATGGCTTTTCAGCGGTTGACTTATTTCAAGTACGTATTTGGCAGTGAGAATCTGGACGATTGTCTGGTCTCTGTGCAGTATCTGGCAACAGCGTTCCTTGAGAAATTGCTACCAGGGGAGAAATCACTTGTTCACAACATGCCCATCGTCAGTGAAGGAGCTCGCAGTGCTATTCGTGAGAAGAGGGAGTGGAGCTCAACCTGGATAGAGCAGTACAGAGTGCTTGTGGAGAGAGGCTTCAAGGTACACGAGCTTTGTGCCTGCCGATGGGTTGCAATATTTGGTGCAGGACATGGAGTTGTTGGTACAGAGATTACTGTTTATGTCTGGTGATCGATCCTCTTCTTGCTGACTGTTGCTGCAAATGTTTCTGCAGGAGCGCCGCCACGAGTACCTCAGTTTCCTGAGAATCTTCCAAGTCCTTGCTATATCACTGATTTGTGGAAGTCTGTGGTACAACTCTAACCACAGTAACAGTCAAAAGCTACAGGAGCAGGTGGGCTGCCATATGTTACCTTGAGCTCATTACGTAACTATGAGGAAGCATGGCATGTATGATCTCTTGCTGCCGCAGTGCAATTTGAAGATATTGTGGTCAGCTGACAGCCTCTTGACCCCATGTACAGGTTGGTGTGCTCTTTTTCACGTCCATCTTTTGGGGCTTCTTCCCTCTCTTCACAGCCATTTTCACCTTCCCTCAGGTACAAGCAGCAATGCTTGTATGCTCACAGCATGGTCCATGTAATAAGCAATTGCAAGTGCAGCTTGGTGGTATATCCCCCCACCCCCCCCCGGCCCCCCCTTCTCCCTCCTCCCTCCCCTTTCCCCCTCCCTCTCCCATGGTTGCATCATTCTGAATGCGGAGAATGCTTAGGCAAGTACAAGAGATATCTGACAAACAAAGGGTTGTTGTTTTCCTCTCTGTTACAGGAAAGATCAATGCTTATGAAGGAGCGTGCTTCAGACATGTACAGACTGAGTGCATACTATGTCAGTCGGACAAGCGCTGATGTACCTATGGAGCTCATTTTACCATTGATATTCATCTGCATCGTTTACTGGATGGCGAATCTCAAAGCAGATGCTGGCCTCTTCTTCTTGACTGTTCTTGCAGTCTTTGTCGATGTCTCTGTTGCTCAGGTAAGGCCAGAGATTATGCAAGAGCTATGTGACCAAAATGGGTGGCAACACTTTATTAATCTCTGTGTGAGGACCATACTTTCTCTTGAACCAGGAATAATCAGCACCTCTTCACCTTCGTGATGCAGGCAATGGGTTGGTTCATAGGAGCAGCAGTCATGCAAGTAAAGCGAGCAACCACTTATGCCTCTGTCATCCTTCTCACTTTCATGCTTGCTGGTGGATACTATCTTCAGGTACGCTGCTATTGATTGCCTTTGTGTCAAAAGTAGTATAAGCGTGCCTTGAAGAGAGTTGTTACCTTGTCACGCATGGTGATAGTCATTGCTGGGCATAGTAGGAACTGCTCAGAAAGATAGGAATTGCTCAGAAAAGAGCTGGTTGAACCGCATTTTGTTGCACATTAATAACTTTTTACTTGAAATGCAGCTGATAAAGTACTTGAAATGCAGCTGATCAAGTACTTCCTCTGTCTTTGTTGTGCAGCATATACCCCCTTGGATTGAGTGGATCAAGTATCTCAGCTTCAACTACTATGTCTATAGGTTGATGCTGAAAGTGCAGTACAACCCCTCTGACACCTACTTCTGTGGACCTACGGATAATGTCCAAAGCATGACCTGTTCACTCAGTGGCGCTCCAGCTCTTCGAAAGGTCTCACTAAACGGCGGGGGTACTGAGGCCTGGGCGCTCTGTCTCATGTGGGTGGGTTACAACCTCCTGGCATACATTGCGCTGAGGCGGATGAAGTTGAAGTAAAAGCAGTCGAAGTGCTTCTGCGAGCCGTGCTCAACTGCTTGAAGTATCGGCTGCTGTGTTTCAGTACCCTTCTGGCATGTACTGCTCAAGGTGGACATACGGGAGGTCATCAGATATTTCATGTCGGTCCTCCTGGGCCGCTGGCAGCAATATGTGTCCACTATCATTGAGGGGAAGCTCGAGGTAATTCCAGCAGTGCAATATTCTTTAAGCCTTGGCGTGTGAGATGTTACGTAATAGAGGCTGTACCAAGAGGTGGTGACCACCAAGCAGTCAACTCATGTCTGGAGAGTAAGATCTCAAGGGGTAGTGAGCTCACCCTGTTCTGGATCAGCTTCTTCAATCGGACTGATTTCCCCAAATTTGAGGAGGCATGCCATATACTCACTACAAGCTTGTAGTCACAAGCTGGAGTATGGATGACTATTCATGCTCTTTATGACCACTTTCACAAAATAGGAAGAGCTTTCAAATGTCCTTCTGGGATGTCCTGCTGGGAGTTGGTGCGCAGTGTGCAAGATTTTGTATTAAAGCCCAGAAATCTATCAGCTTCTACGGCATACATGTCATTCATTTGTGGTTGAGGTGGTGTGATGTGGGTGACATTCTGTACTCGTGGCGTTAATGTCTGATTCAATAGTGGTTCTCAAGCAAGTGGACACCATGCGTGAATCTTGTCCATTCCCTTCATGAGCTGGCCTTTCACAACCATTGTCACGCCCCGCCTGAAAAAGCTGAGTGGTCATGGATTGAGAGGGAGGGCTAAAACAGCCGAAGCACTTTCAGGCAAGAACTAGAGTGGGGTAACACAAACCCAAGCCCTATACAAAGGGGGGTCCTGGTAACAGTGTGCAAGCAGGCTGATTGGGGGACCTAATTATCCACGCGCGAGTAGACGAGCACCGCCACAGAAGCTGGTGGGCAAGGGGCGCAATCTGCTCGGGGAGATTGAGGTCAAGCGGAGCCAATGCACAGCTCTCGCAAGAACCAGAGTAAGAGTGAAGAAGAAAGACGCTTTCGGGAGAGGGCGGTGGCTGGGAGAGGTCAGCCCAGAAAAGAAGAATGAACAGAGTTCGAAGGGGCCAGGGAAAGCACTGAAGCACACAGGAGATCAAGTAGCCACGAGACACTCATATCCCATGTCAAGCAGCCGCAGGTCGGAGAAACTGGTCTCCTGGTGGCGGGTCCCCTGGCTAAGGGCCAGAACGGGACTACACGAAGCCAAGGAGAGGCAGTGTCTGGTCGCCGCGCCGTCAGCGGCCGCCAGTGGGACGGCGAGACGGAGCCGCCTGCAGGCCGCGGCGGGGAAGGCGCGGGGCAATTGCAGGGGGGGTTGTTGTTAGCGGCGCTAACAGCCCCCTGTAACTCCTCCTAATCTATTTCCATCAAAAAAGGAGGCTGGTAGCCAAACGGCACTCGGTGGCACCGGAAGCCACCACCGGCGGGGGTTCACCACCGCGGAGGACGCCGGGCCGGGTTGATCGAATTGGGTTACCGCTAACCGTCTCTTCTGGCGGCCACCATCCCCCCGCCCGATCAGCGCAGCTTCGCCCGTCCGCCCCGCGAGCCGCGCCGCATTCCGCGGCGCGCCCGCCACCTCCACCGCCGCCGCCGCCGCCGCCGCC
>WELB01000028.1:250687-266363 GCA_009602725.1 Spirogloea muscicola
GGCGCGTGGCAGCACGACCTGTTCGATGCCGCGGCGGCGGCGGGGCCGCCGCCGCGCGGCCTCGAGACGGGCACCAAGCTCCACGTCTCCAACCTCGACTACGGCGTCTCCACCGAGGACCTCACGGTGCCCCCCCCCCGCCGCCGTCGCCGCTGCCGCCGCCGCCGCCGCCAACGCCGCCGCCACGTCGCTCTTGTCGGCGTTCCTCACGCTCATGGAGCTGCCGCCGCCGCCGCCGCAGGAGCTCTTTGGCGAGATCGGCGAGCTCAAGCGCTGCGAGGTGCACTACGACCGGAGCGGCCGCTCCAAGGTGACCCACCTTCTCGCCTTGCGCCTGGCTCTCCGGGCGTGCCCCAGGCAGCGCCGGTGCGCGCGGCGGCGGCCGTCGCGGAGGCCTCGCCGCAGGCTAACCGCTTGGGCCATGGCAGAGCTGCTCCGAGGAGACGTCCATGGGGCGGCCTCGACGGCTTTGCCAAAGATCTGGGCGCCAGCACGAAGCAGGAGGTCATTGGCAGCTGAGCTCCGGCGTCGCTACCTCGGCCACTGCCTCTGTCTGCAGGGTCTGGCAGACGTGGTCTACGCCCGCAAGGCGGACGCGCTCGCCGCCATCTCGCGCTACAACAGCGTGCCGCTGGACGGCAAGGCCATGACTATCAAGATGGTCCAGACAATGAGCCGGCTGCCTGCTGACTCCACGCCGGCGCTGCAACCGATGTTGTGAGCCTCTCCTGACGGCCATTCCATTCCTTTGCTGTGATTGCTGGCTCTCTCTTCGACTTGTCGACAACGCTTGTTTAGTCGCAAGGGTTTGCCGGAGCTTCTCAGTTTGCATTCAAAAGAAGCGACTTCTTTGGGTCATAAGATTGTGCCGCTGTGGCATGCTTGCGTCGGCAGGGTTCCAGTGTACCCGCAGGGGCGATCACGGGGCTCGGCAGGCGGGGCTGGCAGTGGCAGGAACCGCGGTGGCGGCGGCGGCAGTGGCGGCGGCGGGGGTGGCGGCGGCGGTGCCGGCGGTCGCGGCGGACGGACCCGCGGCGGGCGCGGGGATCGCAAGAAGGACGAGCCGCCCAAGTCGGCCGAGGAGCTGGACAAGGAGCTGGAGTCGTACCACGCGGAGGCCATGCAGACCTGACCGGCAGACGCGCCTCTCGTTGCCTCACTGGTGGCTGTTGCCTCAGCTCGCTCGCCTGTTCAGAGGGGGCTCAGATTGGCAAGCGTTGCTGCCATGTACCTTAGCTCTTAGCCCATTCCGCTGCTGTGGGCAAGAGCTAGCTTCCTGCCTCACTCCTTTGTCTCCTTTGTCTCTTGTCTCCCACACTTTGACTTGAAATACTTCTCAACTCACGCATTCCTTTCCAGAGTCCAGAGATGCCAAATGCTGTCGTCAGGTTGGAGCTTTTGGCACAAAGGGTGCTATCACACGAAGCACCGAGCTGGAAACGAGGGGTGCACATGATTGCTCTTCTCTACACTTCTCCGGGGGGTCCTTGTGAACAGTCATCCGAGCTTTTGGAGGAGGACAGGGCTACTTCGTGGTGCCACACAATGTTGAGACTTAGCATCATAAGTAAGGTTTGCCCAAATGTTGATAATGTGTTGAAAAAGTCGTCAGAGGCGGAGTACAAGTTACTAGGGCACTCATGAGGCTGCTATTCACTTTGCTACTGATGCCACTGCCTGCAACTTGACACCAAAGCCAGCCGCAAGTACGGGACCGGTACTGCCCTTCGTTAGGCCAATGAAGGCATGAAAGACCAGACAGCATGCCATTGTAGGCGTCCGCTGACCTGGGATGCAGCGGACCTGCTTGCTGGGTCTTCGTCTCAGTCATGGCCGTTGAACCAAAGTCACAAATACGCCATGCTTCGGCTTCAACACAATGCCAGCCTCCGTTGCCAGGGGCTTGCCATCCTCCTGTCCAGGCGCGTGGGGTACGAGGCGGAATGTGAACCTCTGGTACAGCCTGATCAAAGTCAGCCGCGCCTCTTCCATGGCGAATTTGTAGCCGATGCACATGCGGGGGCCAGAGCCAAAGGGGATGTAAGCGTAAGGGTGCCGCGCCTTGGCTTCCTCGCTCGCTGGGTCAAAGCGCTCCGGCCGGAAGGACTCTGCTTGGCAAGAAGTCACCACGGTGCAAATCTGTTCAGATCAAGCATGATGGAAGAGCGACATAGCAACTCTCTTATTCTGATATCCACTTGGCCAAGCAACAAGCACCACACAAACCTACAGTCCCATGAGTCTATCACCAACATATGAGATTGCATCTCTGTGGCAGTCGGTGGTACACAAATGGTGCAGGAATGATCACAATAGTAGCAAAGCTGTGTACCTGGATCTGGGAAGAGCTTGGGATTATGGTGCATTGCATAGACAGGGACAAAGACAGGAACTCCCTTGGGAATCATTAGCTGGCCAGCAGTGGTGTCCTCGTTAGCCAAGCGCGAAAGGACGGCGCCTGTTGGATAGAGCCTGAGTGTCTCTTGCACCACCTGCATGCATAAACCAAGTCACAAATACAGATAGACAAGCTAACAACACCAATGCTCACATGAAAGTGGCCATCTCTATGGCGCTAAGAAATCAGAGGTCAACTTCCAAGAGCTTCGTCACTGCTCATGCTGGTGACGGGCTACAGAAGCTTCAAGGCAATCCATGCTGCCACGCTGCCCACCTGTTCGACATAAGGAAACTTGGACAGCTCTTCGAAAGTGGGGTGTGTAACACTGCCGCCATCTCCACCGTATTGGTCCTCGTCTCCCTAGAGTTCGACAAAAACCTTATGTCAAGCATTGGAACAGAAGTGCCACAACATCTTCACAATTGCTGATACTTAAAGCTTGCTCTAAGATCAACGTAGCCCTCCCGTCCCCTATCATACATGCATCCCCTACAATCAGGCTGTTGATTGCTAGTAGAAGACACTGACTGAGCAGAGTGTGTGTAGATGACCTGAGCTGGAATTTTGTAGTTATCAATTTCGGCCAGCAATCTCTTCTCTGCTTCTGGATGCTTGGACAGCAAGTAGATGGCAAATGCCACGGTGTTGGCTGTTGTGTCTGAGCCAGCACCCATGAACTCAGTGACCAGAGAGGCAACCTCTGCATCTGTCAAGCTTCTGCCTGTGTCCTTCGTACGGAGACTGCCACAACAGAAGGGGTCAGACTCAAGACTGCCACAATCTTGCAGTGCCAGGTGCATGAAATCCCGTTCGGCAAGCAAGGGCCCACCACAGAAGTCAAGCCAGCAACTGAAGTGTGAGGAGACGAAGCATGAAGATGCAAATAATTGTGATGCTGTTCAGCATTGACTTGTCTTCTGTCTGAGGATAGCCTTACCTGGTGAGTATTGAGACCAGGTCCTGCCTTTTCTCATCTGGATTTGCTCGACGATCCTTGATAATGGATAGGCTTGCACCTGCTGTGTAAGTCACCCGCTGCCTAGCAGCATGTTCCAAAGTTCCAGGTATCTTTCCCAGAAGCTCCTGGGCTGTGAAGACAAACTTTGAGCCCATGAAGAGGCCAATCAGGTTGCTGAGCCTCAACTCCGTGGTCCGGCGGATGTTCACCGAAAGCATCTCCAGAAGTCTTTTCTGCAAGACTTGCAGAAGCACAATATTAATGCTAAGTCCAAAACCCTGCAGCCAAAGTTGACGACGACTGATCGCACTTTCTAGTTGTCGCCTCTGTATATCAAGCCAAGTGGGTTGACAAGGTGCTTACATCTGTTCCCTCTTCCTGCATGCCAAAGTGAATGCCAAATGCGGCAGTGCCGATGACATCCAAGGTCATGGCCTGTACGAGCGTCAGCATATCCACATGCTTGCCCTCTGGAGTGCTTGCAAGACGATCACACAAAGTAGAAGCCGCCTTGTGCATAATTTCGCTGTAGTTCCGGAGCCTGTGTGTGTGAAAGAGAGGTAGAACTGTGCCACGCACACTCGTCCAGTAAGCTCCCCTGCAAAAGTTGACGCGCAGACTTGATAAGTTGGAGAAGAAGTGGCAGCATAACAGACCATTCAAGGCCAATGAGAACAATGTGGTTGAAAACATAACGCAACAAGTGCAGAGCAATGAGCACGACAATGTCATGTCAGACATTGATTCCAATAAAAACATTGAGGGTATGGACAATGTCAAGATACAAGAAAATTAGAGGAAACCTGGGCAACTACGTCACGTACTTGCTGAATACCATTCCTGATTGCGCATTCCGCATGACAAAAGGAGGGGTGGGTCTATCATGAAAGGCACGGAAGTTCTTGACACAGACATCCTTAACTGCATCAGGATCTGCTACTACAATAAGCTCCGTATTTCCCATCTTGTACTGCATAGAAGCGAAGAGGCTGCCCTTCAGCATTCTTATGGTACTCAATGCATGTAAAACGGCAACCCCGTGCTTCAAGAAGAAGTCAATTCAGAGAATGCAGACCTACCTGTGCTGCTTACTTGTAGAAGCAAGAGACAACAAGGACTGACCAGCCTTGATGGTGACGGCATGCACGGCTGCTTACATGCTGCCAATGTCAAGGTTGAGTAGGCAGACGGTCAAGAACTACAAACCTTGAAGTAATCTCCGTACTTCAATAGCCATCGGAGGTGACAATCAGGATAGCCCTTCGCTCGTAACTCCATCAAGTTTCCCAGCAGCCACTGAGCAGGAGGCCCTTTCAGTTTCTTGGCTGGGTTATCAAGCTTCTCTGCTTTGGAAGCAAAGAAGAACTTGTAGAGCAAATACGCAATAGCTGCAATAACAGGACCACAATTGGTGAGCACGCGTTCCTATTTATGAAGTTGCAGTTTGGGTGCTTAGTATACTCTCTGCAAGCTCAGTAGTCGAGAATCTGGAGCGGAACTTTATGCAAGTCTGACACACAATCATGGAGTGTCAAGTATGACTTGTGTTGCCCATCATGCCAGCTTCGCAAGAGCGGTAAGCTCATCGGTAAAGCCCGCGGAGCTAAGGTCTCTTGCTATCTTATTCACACAGCAGTCAAGGGCCTCTAGATTACTCGACTAAAGGGCAGCGATGGCAAACTAGCAGGCAGTCACAAGCTTTGTCCTCTGCCAGAGATCTGCCTCAGTTCCACACAGCAATGACAAACTTCATAACAGCAGACACGTGCAAGCAGCCAAGATTCTCCCAGCTCACTAAGTCCGACTAGCTGCACGCATCATGCATGCGACTGTGTGGTAGAAGTCCAAGCTTACCAACACCACAAATCTGAGCACCGATGATTGCCATGGGAGTCGCGACCAGGGCGCCTTGAAGGTCCTGGACGTGGTCTGACACGCTGCTGGCGGCAACCCTGTGGAACTGCACTATGTGCTGCCAGGTGCTCTCGTTCGCCACGATCGCCATGGCGAACTACACCAAAGCAGCTCCAAGAAGGCCCTATCCGCAGGCAGCAGGTCTTAAGCTCTGCTTTCTTCAAGCACCTTGCCGTATAAACTGACTATTTCGCACTTTCCAGCGTCCAATCCTTCCAGCCGCGTCAACGACAAAGGGCCCTGCAGCTCCTCCTTCAACAACGTGCCAATACGCACATTAACGGCAGCCGCGTCATCGCGTCCTCGGAGACTCGGGTATGGCATGCGGGAGCTGCGGGCGTCCGTGTCGCGGATGCGGCGGCCAGCGCGAGTAGCGCCGCCAGGCGCGGAGCGGCGCGGCCGTGCGCCGACAGACAGCGTGGCCAAGCATTGCGAGTTGTTTCCTCTATGGCAAACGGGTCCATCCTCCCCCGTTCTGCCATAGCCTCTTCAGGCCCCGCTGCTTAGCTCGTAGTTTGGCCCCTTCGAACCTTGTCAATTCTTTTCGGGCTGGCTTCTCACAGCCCTTGCCCCCATTGGGAGAGCCACTTCTTCAAACGGTGACTGCGGAAAGCCAGCCTAAAACAAGCAGCTCTGCCAAAGGGGGCGAGGATGTGAAAAGCCAGTCCCCTAAGAAACGAGAACGAACGAGAAGGCCCACAAAAGCGATAGCAGACTAGAGAATCGCGCGCCCTGAGAGAAGAGGGGCTAGCAAAGCCAGGCCAGAAAAGGTAGGGGTGAAGGAGGCTCCCCGTAGCGATGGGAGAGAGTGAAGGCGCTCGGTGCGCATGAGATGAACGAAGAGAAACAGCTCATCTATCGTATGGCAATGGTTGTGAGAAGGCCCAAGGAAATGAACAAGGTCAAAAGGAGAGGCCAAGCCAAAGCCAATACTTTCATTGCAAGAGAAAAGGAGATTCCAAGGGCTAACATAACAAAACCAAAGAAGTAAGCTGTGAATGGCCAGCCTAACAAAGAAAAGCTAAAGTGAAGAGGGAATCTAGTACCCACAAGGGAGCAAGGTAGTGACTCTCCCAAATTGGGCGAGGGCTGTGAAGAAACGAAGGGCTTTTGAGAGCCAGCTCAAAGGGGGAGGAAGACTCTTTTGACTGAGGGCGATGGCTGTGATTGGCCAGCCTAGAAAAGGAATGCCCGGAAAAAGCAAGAAGGAAGAAAGTGCTCGCCCATAGAGAAGAGGGGCTGGCAAAGCCAGCAGGAATGGGCTAGAAAGAAGGGGATGGAGCGAGGAGCAAGAAGCTGGCGCAGGTTCTGAGGCACTGAGGCACTGGGGTCTAACCGGGTTGATCGCAAACAGCCAGGGCTCGTGGGGGCTGGACGCGACTGATGCGGACTGCAGCTGACCGACGGTCGGCCGTTGCAGGCGCCCCTCTCGGGGCCTCCGCATAGCTGTGTGGTTTTGGCGCCTATCGGCCCACTGAAACTTGTTCTTCTTTCTGGGCTGTCTGTTCACCCATCGCCCTTGCCCCCTTTGGGAGAGCCACTTTCTATTCACTGCCCACGCCCCCCTATTGGAAGAAGCTCATTGTCCATTCCTTTTGGGCTGGCCTCTCACAGCCACCGGTCAATCTGGCAGCGCCTTCTTTTCAATATCATTCCGGGTGACGGCAGGGAGGTGGTCAAGACAGCAAGCGCGGCCAGATTAACTGGTGGCTGGGAGAGGCCAGCCCAAAAGAATGGACAAGGTCTGAAGGAGTCGGAGTGCTAAGGACTGAGACAGCAGTAAGCGAACTCTCAGTAACCTCTCGGCAGTAGAGGTCAAGGCGGTAACCGGCGGCCAGGTGACGGCACGCCCTGCCTCACGGGGGACCCGCGGCCGCGCCCGGGGCCGGCGCCACCATCCGCTGGCCTGGCGCCTGCGCGACCCCTCGGATGGCTCCAATCGAGGGTCGATGCTTGCACAAAGATCCCATCCGTGCGATGTCAAGATCGAACGGCCCGGCGCTGCCGTGCCGCCACCACGTGTCGGGCCCCGGCCCGGGCTTGCCCACGAAGCAGCCGTGGCCCCGGTCATCAGCGCTGGCACGGAGGGGGGGTGGGTGGGGGTGTTCCCGGAAGCGGGGTGTCGGCGGTGAGCCCCCCACACGGCGCCCAAATCGGTGAGCGAATGCAGCTTCCGGGCCCTTCCGCGGGCCCCCCCCCCCCATGTGCTTGCCTTCCTTTCCACTTGGCCACTCGGGCCCATCCATCATTCAGGTGCACACGCCATTTTCCCAGCCGCTGGCTGCGCGCCCGCCGGGTAAAAATATGTATCTGCGGCCTGATTGCGTGTCCTTGAGTGTCAGCCTGCGCCTTCCATCACTCAGTGACGCCATTGTCCGCCATTCACGGCCACTCGCGCCGCGGCGCCCGCTCTCGCCGCAGCTGCGCGCCGCCTCCGGCGTCGCCGCCGCCGTCGCCGCCGCCGCCGCGCAGCGCTCTCTTGCAGGCGGCTCCGTGCGCCTCGTCTGGCGGTGGTGCCAGTGCCTCCTGGCGGCACCTCACCGTCTCTCACCGTTTCGGGCGCATCGCGTGCGCCTCTGACGCCGTTCACGGCCGAGCGCGTGGTTCTGTCGAGCGGCGAGGTCTGGACTGCGTGAGACTCTTGAGACTGCAGCTTTAGCGGCTTCGGCAGTCAGTGGGGCAACCAGTGAAACAATCAGGCAAGTCAGCTAGTGAAGACGTTGCCCTGCATCAGGCAGACCTATTGCATCAAAGTTTGAGTGTCAGTGACGTCCGAGACTTTTCAACGGTGCAGTGGCAGCAGCAGGCTAGCATATATCTGACCTGATTCATCTGACCTGCTGGTTCCAGCGTGAACAAGCTATGTCTTCGGTGTGTCTTGCCGATGCCTTGTTGTTGCCGTCGCACTGATGTCGTCACTGCTCGCGCAGGACGATTGTGCCACCATGGTGCTGTTTCGACAGATCTCAAGAAGGCTGAGCGGAGTGGAAGAGCTTCTGACTCCAGAAGAGGATGCTGCAAAGGTAGCACTTCTGACTAGGTTCTGGTCTACAGCAGCCGTTGCAGGTTGACTGTTGTATACATCAGGCTGTCGTCTATGTATTCTTAGTACGTCTTTTTGCTTCTCTATCAGATAACAGTCTGTGTTGCTGCACGTTGCTTTCAGCCAATGGCTATGACTGGGGTGCTTTCTGATCTTCACGTTGCCAGATGTCGTTTGGTGGAGTCTGTTAAGGAGCAATGTAGTTGGGCTTTGACTATGCTTCTCTTCCCTCATCCTTGCCTTGCTGCCAGCCCTCGTTCAGCTGTCACTCTCTTACACACTTGCGTGCTGCTCTATCACCTGACAGACCCGGGAGCTCCGGGCTACCTTGGGGCCTCTGGATGAGAAGCAGACTATCTACTGCACAGATAGTTGTCTCCGGCGCTATTTGAAGGCTCGGAATTGGAATGTGAAGAAGGCCGAGAAAATGCTAAAAGATACGTTGAAATGGCGTCAGAAGTACAAGCCTGAAGAAATCAAATGGGTGAGTTTCTTTTCTTTAAAGTCTGGGGAGCCATCTCTGTCCGAGCCTGCAGACACTCTAATGTTGACGAGGGAAGGTGGCGATGTCAGCCAGAGGCAGTAAGTCTTTTTCATTGCTCCAAGTGATGCTCACATACCTCTGGCTTCTGCTAGGCAGGAGGATGTTGCACACGAAGGAGAAACAGCAAAACTTTACAAAGCTGACTTCCTTGACCGGAAGGGGCACAGCGTCCTTGTCATGTGCCCTGGAAGACAGGTTAGCAACTCAGTCAAGCATGTCTTTGTAATCTCCTTTCCTGTCAGAAACAGGCTTGGTTCCGACAGAAGGCATGTCTCTCACTCTAGTCCTTTGCAGGCTGGACCTTGCCCAGAGAGTTGATGTTCTCCTGTGACACGCCACTTTCCTTTGCTTGTGGTGCATTTGACTAGACTCGACCAATTCCGCTGATGCAGCTTGTCTTAGTTCTTATCTGCAGAACACCAATGAGCACAACAGTCAGATGAGGCATCTTGTGTATTGCCTGGAGAATGCTGTCATATCGCTTCCACCAGACCAAGAGCAGATGGTGTGGCTTGTGGACTTCCAAGGCTGGACTTACAGGAGCTCTCCTCCGATGAAGAGTGCCAGGGAGACTCTCAATATCCTCCAGAATCACTACCCGGAGAGGCTGGGCCTGGCTATCTGCTACAATCCTCCTAGAGTCTTTGAGGCCTTCTGGAGTGTGAGTTCTCGCCATAACATCTACTCAAGTTGCTCATTGACGACTACATGCATATTGCCAAAATCTACGGCAATAACTGCCTTGAGCAGATCGAGCAGCTTCTCGCATGAGTAGTGCACACAGCAGCCAGCAGTGCGCTCACAGCTGCTAATAAATAGAGCTCAACGCTTAATTCCTGTACATTGTTTGCACTCATTGGCAGATGATTAGACCGTTCATAGACAGCAAGACTGCGAAGAAGGTTCGCTTCATTTATGCCAAAGGTTCGCAAAGTACAAGGCTACTGGAGGAGTTATTTGACCTCAACAAGTTGGATCAACAATTTGGAGGTAAGAAGCCATGGTCTTATGACCACGAGGCTTATAGCAAGCTGCGGAAGCAGGACGACCTAAAGCAGGCGGAGCACTGGCACTTGCCATCAACCCGAAGGGGCCTGCAGGAGCCCGCGGGTGGGGTGGCCAATGAGGGCAAAGGTTATTATGCAAACGGCCACTCAAGCATCACCACATGACGCCCAAGCATGAGGTCCTGGTACTAAGCGGCCGCCTCCAGTCGACTGCCACTTTAAGCAACCACAGTTACCACTGCAATCCTGGAGAAGACATTGCCTATTTGCGCCTGCCTCCCATGATGTCACACACGATTAAGGGGGCTTCACTGGGTGCACTTAGACAGCGCTGTCCTCTGCATTGCCACGCTGGCACTTGCAGCCGTGATGGTTGTATATCTATGAACTCCTGCCCACTGAACTGCATTATTGCAGTGACACGAAGTACATTCATTTCATATTCTTGACATTGTTCCCGAAACGCTGACCAACTATCAGAACCTTGAATCAATTTACGTTCTCACGTTCATTGAAGAGGTTGCCTGATGTGCACTATAACACCCCTTTCTTACCGGCAGGAAGAATTGTACGGAACCCTATCTACTTTGTCATGTCAAGGTTTCGCAATCACTACTTCCTGCCGCAGGTTACAACAGTAGAGGTGCTGACTTGCACTTCAATAGCAGAGGTGGGTTCAGGCAGGTTGAGTCACTACCAGCGATGGCGATGCGACTTTGACGACTACAAGACATTGACAGTGTGCTAGCTATGCCAAGATCAGCAAGCAACACAGTCCAGACTGGCTGGCTGCACGAACTCCAAAAATACTGCGGGTGTCAGTGAGGTAGATCAGCAACCCCCCGAAACCCAGTCTCTCTGACCTGAGGCTGCTTAGCAGGGGTTACTGAGTGCTTCGTAGCTGCTTAGTTTCTGTGCTTTCTGTGCTTGTTTTCTTGGTGCTTCCCGTGGCCCCTTCTCGTCCTTTGCTCATTCATTCTTGGGCTGGCTTTTTCCAGCCCCAATCCTCAATGGTCGAGCCCTTCTTCTTCAGATCAAATCCAACGCGCTACATATACAAGCTAAACGGCAGCTTCAAGACAAACTTCTAGCCTGTCTCCTCCATTATGTCTGCAGCATAACCAAGGCGCTCACAGTTGTTCTGGCATTGCTCAGGCCTTGCTCGGCGGCAGTGCCTCAGGAGTAAACATTATTGGGCCACCGCCCTGCTGCTCACCGTCCAAAAACCGGCTCACATCAAGAGAAGCGCCACCATGCGCGCCACTACTGCCACCTCCGGCCCCCGTCGGACCAGGAATGGATAGGTCCGGCTTGTAGTAGTTGTGGACCACAGCTGCGCCGGCAAGCAGCGACGACAGTGCGACGGCGTACGACCGCAGCATGGTCGCGCCAGCGGCGTCACCAGGGCTCTGTTTCTATGGCACGCCCAAGAAGCCAACGGCAGCCGAGGACATTGCTGTGGGGCTCCGACGGGATGAGCCCACAATAGTCACGCCACAATTGGGCAATGGGGGATGACGCCGCAGGCTGCGGTCGCCGCGTCGACGAGCGGCAGCCGTCGGTGCAGCCGCTGAAGTGCTGCTGCTGGTGCTGGGAGGCCTCTTATGTAAGGCTGGCTGCTGTTTATGACAGCGGATGCTGCTCCGACGAGCCCGGCCCCAGTGCTCACTTCGTGGGCGTCGTCACCTCCGCCAGCTTTCGGTTGTGGACGATGCACCGAGAAGGCTGCCGCTACTGGCGCCGCCGCCGCCGCCACCCCCGTGCCGCCACCTTCCGCAAGCCTCGCCCTGACCCAAGCCCTGCCTCCACGACTGTCTTCCACGCCGCTGCGCGCCGGACGGCGCTCCCGTCACGCCCGCCTCTATGGGCAAGCTCGCACTTTCTTCCTCTTGCGATTTCTAGTTGGGAACCCATATTCGCATATGGACTTCAACCCCTAATCCTGATACTGGAAAAATATGGGACTCCCGAATCCTTGTATAGAAAGGGTTACGTGCTCCTCCACTGAAGGCCGATGGTTGGGGTTGCTTTTCACAGCCCTCGCCCCCTTTGTGAGAGCTGCCACTTTCTTCCCTTGGCTAGTCACTCCACTTGCTGCTTCCGACTAGGAGGTATATAGTGGCCACCCGTACTGTACTAGCCACTTGTTCCGCTCAGTGGGTTCGCTTTTATAGTGGGGCTTCCCCCTACACATACCCCCCCCCCGCCCCCCCCCCCACTTTTCCTTCTTGGGCTGGCCTTCGCAGCCACGGTCTTCCTCCTTCTATCTTCAACTGGATGAGCCCGATCTGGAAGAGCTGGTTGTTTGGAAGTGCCTTCTCTCTTTACTTGTGGCAACTTGGGAGTCGACTTGAGTGCCGAGCTCAGGAAAATCGAAGAGATCGACAAGGCCGATGTCAGCACCCACTGTGGTAATCGTCTTCTGCGCTACACGCCGGCCTGGCACTTGTGAGGCGAACCCCCTTGCGCCAACGCCACACATGCTAGGGCCCACCTTGCTATGGAGGACTTGAGGACTGTCTAGGCGACGCTGCCGAGTCGACAAACAAGCCTGCAATGCCTCGACACCACTACACCAGGGCCGGCCCCGGCTGGCAATTCCGAGTTGCCCTGCCAGCGATGAGCCTGGCACCAGAAGGCGCAGCTGCCAAGCTCGTCCATTGCAACCACCGTTACCCTGACGCGCTCCATCTTGCCAGAGGATGTACACAAGGCCACCATGCGCGCCATGGCACTGGCCCACCTCTGAGTGATTTTGCTCGACAACTCGAAGCGTCTACTGCAGCCACCTCCCCATTCTGCACGTAAGTGGGTGTGATATTTGAGCTCAATGATGGTCTGGCCCAGGAGCAATCAGAAGTCTTGACGGGGCCTCGATGTCAATCACAAGAGCGTGCTCTTCCATGGAATGATCCTATAAACTTTTTGTTTTTAACTCCGAGTTATTCTTTTATGAGCCTTTTCTTGGGCTCCTCCCATTATTCTTTAGCCCCTTCCATGAAGATTGAAGCTATCTGGCCCTATACGGGCATTGAGGTGTTAGACTCTTGGGGTATTCCATTCTGTTACTGCACTGCAATCTTACTTTCGTCTGGAGCTGCAAGTACATGGGCTCATCGTACAATACTTGCAGGAATGAAAGATCAGGCAATTTACGGTCTCTCAGCTACCATTGTCAATTCTTCATACTGATGGCTACTTTGGCACTCTGAAGACCTTCAGGGATGGAGATTCTCCGAAGAGGTACCCTGCACGTGCTACTCAGTCCTACAGAGAGGTTGCACGCGTCCTGTCTGCGACCAACACGCAGTTTTTGTGGCCCATATGGTCAATCGTGCTGTAGAGTGAGTAGGAGGCAACCACAACTCGCGTGGGGTGGAAACCAGCTCCAGGTAGTTTGCCAATGGGTCACAATGTGGAGGCAAAGAGATGCTCGACCATGAGCCCTGCCTACTTGGTATAAAGTTTCCAAGTTTATAGGATCCCTGACAAAGGTCATGCTGCACAGCGAGATGTATAGTGACCTTCATAAGTAGTTTCACGGATCACTTCACGCCACCACATGATTTACAGAATCATTGCAGTACCAAAGCTAAAAAGCATACTGCCTCCTTGCCATGAATGCATACACATCACACCACCAGAGCTGGACAAATCATAAACTCATTCTCATCGTCATCACATGTGGTCAGCCGACTTTCACACCTGCAAGTTGGTCGCTGGAGCACTGCTAGAAGTGGAGCACTGCTAACAAGTAGACTTTCTCGAGATCAGCAATACTTATTGACAACCAAGTCTGTATGGAAATGAGGAAGATATGCAATCTTGCTCTTCTCAACATAACATGCAATGTCAAAGAACGCCATGGCGGTCAGAATGTACAACCAGCAGAGAGGCGCATGCAGAGCCGCTTGCTTGCAGACTTGCAGAGCCTCAATGATGTACTGCATGGAAGAAGTGGATTGCCACATCAGTCTGGGCTGGCTTGGTGCAGGTGCCGCCACCACCACGACCATGAAGTCCAGCTCTGGCTGTGGCAGCATCTGCCCTCCACCTCCTAGTGGTACTCGAGCGGCGCGGGGTTATGCCGCAGCTCCTTGTGCTTCTCCACAACATCCTGGTTGCAGACCAGCCACGCACGCGGCATGCACGACTGTGAGGCTTTTGCCACCGGGTGGCAGCTGCGCACAGGTGGCAGCGGCAGCAGCCTCTGCATGCGCACCGCAGCAAAGTGGTTGACGTCGCGGTGGTGTGCTTCGTCTGCACGGATGGTGAGCACAACGTCGCGCAACGTGGCGTCCTTCGGCAGGCGCCAGTAGTCGCGCGCGATTGCAGGTGCCGGCTCGTTGGCGATGTTGCCATTGTCAAGCTCCTTGAGAAAGTGCGTGTACGACCAGATAGCCTCTTCCTCAAGGTACCCGACAATGCGGTGCGCAATGCGCGGGTTGAGCAAGTAAGCAAGGAAGTACGCATTGAAGAACACACCCTGCGCAACAGTATTCAAGCCACTTCTGCATCAACAGTGACGGTGGCGGCAGTGGTGGCGGTCTTGGATTAGCAGCGGTAGCCCCAAGCAGATTCTCCATAGTGGCATAAGGGAGGAGCTGGCGCAGAGCGGGACAGGGAGAGGTGAAGGTCCGCAAGAAGCGCAGAGCGATGGTGCAAGTGGGAGGAGAGGAGGGAAGTGCAGAAGCGGGGAGGAGGGACACTGCACAAAGGAGGAGGGAGGGAACAAAGTACAGGACAGATGGGGTTTGTAGAGGCTTTGAGGAAGGTGTTGCAAGTCGCACCTGGACGGCTATGACGAGAGCACGTTCATACCACTTGGGCTGCACCACCTCCATGAACGTCATGAGGTGCATGCGCTCGTTCTCGGCCTCGGCGAGCAGCACCCGGATCCAGCCGCCGCTGTGCTCGAACCGCCGCAGGGACTGCAGGTGCAGCAGCATGCCGCCCACCATGCCCGGCACAGCAGCCACCGTCTCCAGCATGACCGCCCGGCAGCCGTACCTCTTCTGCCGAGCAAGCCAGCGAGTGCAAAGCGTTAGCAAGGGGCAGGCAAGGCAGACCGTAATCGGATGACATAGGAATTTGCACCATCAATACAATCATGTTATTTCCTGAGATGGACATGAAGCCTCAAAGTTTCATACTCAAATGCTTGGAAGGACCAGGGTCGTCAAGGCGGCAGTACTGAGGAGGAGGATGGGCACACCCGAAAGAAGATATCTGTGGGCACGCGCATGAGTTTGACAGCGTGGTACGCGATGCGGTCGCTCAGGTTGGTCGGCTTGTGGTGCTTGTCCAAGTCGATGCCCAGGTTGGCCGAGTACGCGTCTGCCGGCTGCGCACGGCAGAGGGCATACGGAATGGGAATGACCAGTGGGACAGAGTGGGAGGTGGAGGAAGTTGGAGTGTGTACCCAGTGATGGAGGGCCTGAGTGGCCAAGTACAAAGGCAAGCACATTGACAGATGCACATCACCTGCTGCCAAGCTGACCCACTCAGCAACCACGAGTCAGCGCATAAAGAGAGGTCGCTGCCCGAGTACCCGAGTACCGGACGGCAATCGACAAGCTCTTGTGCCAACTGGAGGGAGGGAGTTGTGAGGAGGGGTGGGTGACAGAGGGAGGACACAGGAGAGAGGAGAGAAGAAAGAGGAGAGAGGGAGCAGGCACCGTGAACGAGTGCCAAGGCCACTCGGAGCCGTCGGCGCGGCGGTGCTTCTTGGGCGCGATGCCCCAGTACTCGGACACGACCGCCTCGCCCGCGGCCTCGCGCGCCGCCAGCGCCGGCCCCGCGGCGGCCC
>WELB01000028.1:290887-305425 GCA_009602725.1 Spirogloea muscicola
GGCGGCAGCGGCGGCGGCGGCGTGGCCGCCGTGCTTCCCGCCGGCGGCGCAGCCGGAGGTGATGCGCGCGGCCGAAAAGGACGACCAGTACCTCAAGTACGTCTGCGACTCATGCCAGGACGTGGCGCGCACGTACGCGGGTGAGGGCCGCGGCCATGGCGCCGCGGCGATGCCCCGCCGCCCGCCAAGCCACGCCGGCGGCGGCGGCGCGGCCTCGCCTTACCTTGCCGCGCCTCTGCCCGGGAAGGACGAGCGCTGACCTCCTTGCTGGCTCCTCGGCGTGCATTGCCGTGGCTGGCGCAGGCCCCCGCTTCGCCGTGGCCTACCAGAACGAGGTGCGGCCCGGCGGCCTCGTCCCAGCATGCTCTACCTCTCGCTCGCTCCCTCTCCGGAGCGCTCCTCAGGGCTCGCTCGTGGCGCCCGGCAGCCAGTTGTGGCATCCCACGGAGGCTGTCCGGATTGACTTAGCTGCTGCGCTCCTTCCTGCCACAGACGCGGCTCGTCGGCCAGGTGCTGTACTACCTGCTCACGACCGGGGCGGGGCTGCAGACGCTGGGGGAGGAGTATTGCGACATCTCGCAGGTTCGTTGGCTGTCCTTCCGCTGACAGCAGCCGTGCCCATCCTCGAGGAATCCATGAATTTGCTTCAAAGCATGGGACGAGAATGGGGCTACTCGGTTTTAGCGCATGACCTCATATGAAAGAGATCTCGACACGAATAAAAGTATGGCGGCTACATGTCGCCTTCGTTTGTTCAGTAGCTGAGACCTGCTCCTCAAGTGGTGTTCATGGACGGCGAGAGAGGCTGTAGTAGAGGTCCCTCAGGAGCGACGAATTCTGAGGCCTTGACTTGCTGAGGCCTTTGCGATGGATGGCTTTGTCAGGTGGCGGGGCCCGCGGGGGCAGCGGTGCAATCACATAGGAGACTGTCACTTGTGCTTCTCCACACCCTTTTCCCGTACCTCCTCGAGCGGCTCAGGTAGATGCTTGCCACCGTTGAGCCTTGGTTGCTGCAGTGCCTTTCTCATGGGCCTGTCGCGACCCTTGTGCCCTGCTTGCCAGACTCAGGGTTTACAAAGTTGGTCTAGGCTGACTGTTTAGTCTTTGGGCTGCTGCTGACGCTGGCGATAAGGAAGTTGACTGTCAGCTCAGCCTCAGCTTCAGGGAGCCTATGTTGAACTGTTGAGTGGCTGTACCTCTGCTCTGTACACAGTGCGAGGGCCTCTGCCCATGGTGCAACGATTGCGTCTCGGTCTAGTCCGCGCAGCCAGCTCAGCAGAACAGAGATGTTCCTGGACCGCCATCATTCTGGCGCAGCTGTTGAAGAGATTGTGATTGCCAGCACCAGCGGAGAGGCGCAAGCATGGCACAGAAGCTTGGGTGGCACGCTGAAGCAAAGGCTATGAGAGTTTTACGAGACGGCTCTCTTATGGTACTCTAGTGTACGTTATAGAATGAATTCTTACTTTCTCACAAAAGTCATGCTTAGGGGTGGCTAGGCTGCTTTGCTGACGCGAGTGCCAGTCTAGCCAGTGGGCTGACTGACAGGCTTGGGGTGCACCAGAAGTTTCTCTTATGGCCACTCTATTCTATGCCCCATCCTGTGAATGTCAGTCGCTGCCGACTGTTCGGGAGGCCTTGCTGCTTGGTGTGCGGATGCACCTGATGCTCTTCTATTTTGAAGGTGATGCACTTTTTGCACTCATGTAGTAGTTGGGGGCCAGGTATTGGTGCTATGCATTGGATCTGCACTTTGTACTATCCTTGCAGTGATTGCATTGCATCTGCACTAGTGTACTGTCATTGCAGGGGCACGGCAACAGGTACCCCTAAAATTTTGATGTTGCTTCCGAGCAGGATTTTACTATCATCTAGCCAAGCGAGCTACACGAGTCCGTTACGTCTTCACTGGCCGGGCTTCAGAGCAGCGGCCAAGGTTTATGTCCATGCAGACTCTCAGATTGATTACGAAAAATAGATTGATGAACTTGAGTACTGGTTTTTATTTGCAGAACAGATAAAGTGAAGTCTAGTATTGGTATTTGAGTTGCAAAAGATGGACATCTGCTAACAATCCCTCAATCTGAGTGCCAGGTATCACATCTTGGGGATGTTTCTCCTGGTCCAAGTTGGAATTCTGGGGGGGGATTGGTTTCGGAGGGCTGTCATCCCTTCTGTTGCTGCTTCAATTCAAGCTGAAGGAGCGGATGGGTTGCTTGGTAAGCCAGCTACTTCGTATAGGTTACACCATTCATGAGAAGCAGGTCTGCGTGACTTCTGCTGGTTTGAGCCTGCCAACCAGCCTATAACAGAAATCCAGTCATGATTGATTGCTGTATCTATCACATGGGCAGGAAGACGAGGACTTTTGGTCCTTGGTGCAGATGGCAAGCCAGTTGCTTCAAAAGCTGGGGGTCCAGACGTCAGAAGAGTGGAGTCCGAGGTCAGCATCCAACGCAGCAGTAGCAGCCTGGTGCTGCTTCATTGCTTTGCCTATGAATCGTAGAGCAGGCCAGAACAGGAGTTTCAATCTTGGGACCTTGCTGACATTACCTGGTGATTCTTCTCATCACATCGGGTGCTGGTCATCAGCAGCTGCTGACAAATGATCGCTTCTATGCTGACCAGGTAGCTGCAGCGTCCAAATGTCCGCTCTGCCTAAGTGTACGGGATTACCCCGCAGCGACTCCCTGTGGCCACGTCTTTTGCTGGTGGGTGCCCAAGCCTGCCAGATCTATACTGACATTAAGTTGGCATTCTATGTAGAGACATGGATATCAATTTCAGCGCCCATTTGGTGAACAAGCTCATTTCGTTTACCCAACCTAAGAAGCTGCTCTGAGACAAACTCTGAGAGATGCGACTAAAAACAACTAATGTACTTTGACTATTACAGGAGGTGCATTGCTGAGTGGGGCAACGAGAAAGCAGAATGCCCTCTTTGTAGGGCTGCATTTACTCACTCCTCCCTTGTCGGTGTGCACCACTCAGATTTCTAGGTGGGTCAATCTGAGTTTGCCAATAGGGCAGTTAGAGACTGTCACTTGTTTATGACCTATAGAGTCAGCTTACTCGCTGTGCTAGCCTCCACTTGGAGGTCATATGGAAGCTTCATCAGTAACACAGCACAACATATCTCAAGTCACGATCCAAGAAGGGCAATAGGACATGTCAACATCAATTTTCCTCCAAGGTTGCATTTCTGCTAAGCAGCCAATTGAAGATTGAACCGATCCAGTTTCACTACGCATGGACCGAAGCTGCTTATGCAACTGTACACTGTCTCAGATACCTTGGCGCAAGCAAATTCACCTTTGCATCCTTGCTCACGTGTCATAAGTGCTGGTACATGCAAACGAGTCAAGTTGTGTGCTGGAAGGCTAAGGTCACTGCTCCTCTGTTTTCTCGTTTGCACCTGTGCATATCAGAAAGCTGTGCAATTGCTCATATGAGCCAGAGCCAGAGGCTCACCATCAGGCTTCCTTACCCGTGGCCTTTGCCTTCGCTGCTGACACTCAGTAGAATCTGCGTCACTGACTGGCTATACTCAGCAGCCTTGAAGTACGTGCAATTGCATGGTCAAGTAGAAGCGTCCTCTGATGCTGACATATGTTACATCTTCTTTGTATGGAGCTTAGAAATAGTTCGACAGTCATTGTGCACTCATCAGGCATTGAATCTTCACCTTGACTTCCCAAGTTAGCGACCTCTATGTGCTGACTCGTGGTTTCTGAGCGGGTCAGCTTAGCAGCAGGTGATGTACATCTGTCAATGTGCTTGCCTCCGTACTTGGCCACTCAGGCCCTCCATCACTCAGTGCACATTCCGTTACCTTTGGAAGAGCTCACACCTTTTTTCCATGAGACGAGCTATGGATGCTGCTTCTGGGTCTCGTCGGGGTACCTCCTTCCAGCTGCTAAGGTTTTCCGATTGCGGCCGCTGACTCGGGGTTACCAAGCTCCCATTCGTTGTGGTCTCTTGCATGACTGTGTGGTCTTGGCGCCTTTCCGGCCCTTTGGACCTGGTTCATTCTTCTTCGGACGAGCTGCTTTCCGAAGAAGCAGCTCAAGGCTAGCTAGGGCCGCACTCCCCGTCGCTCCTTGATCTGGGCATAGGGTGCTGAAATTCAGATTTCTTTGAGGGTTTTGGGGTTTACTCTGCCTGACCTAAATCTCAGCATCCTGGGGTTTTACTCTTCGTAAGGTATCGTAGACTGGACTCCTCCACGGCCCGCACCGCCGCCGCCGGCGCCCCCGCCGCCGCCGCCGCCGCCCCCGCCGCCGCCGCCGCAGCCGGAGCTGGGCAAGCTGCATGCCAGCATCGCTGCCTCATTTCTGCCTCAGCAACAGAGGTTGCCTCAGTTCTGCTCCAAGCTTTCCGCTGCCTGACTGGCGGCTCCGGTTGTGGCNACGGCGCCGCGGCGGCGCAACATCCGCCAGCCGCCGAAGCCGCCGCCGGCGACCGAGCTGCGCCGCCGGCGCAGCCGCCCCGACGGCCTTCCGCCTCTCCCAGACCACAACAAAATTTGTTGATCACCCCATCGCTCCCTCCGTCGGCGGCGGCGGTCTCCGGCGACGGCGGCGAGGCCGTCTCCAGGGACGTGCTCGCCAAGGACGGCGTCCTCAGGATTGTCCTCAAGAGCGGCAGCGGCTCACGGGCAGCCGGATCCGAGGACCCATTGACGAAGACAGTTGCAAGCGGCGAGCCGAACGTGCCACGACTGGACGACACTTCTGGCAGCGTCGCGGAGCCCACCACGGCGCCGGTTCCGCCGCTGCAGGCCAGAGCGTTCGCGGAACTCCACGGTTCTCATTCAGCAATACCTATGGACGAACCTCAGCTGCAAGCTGCGGCCCAGCCCAGGTATGCCTTTGCTGTACCCCTGAACCCCAACTGTTGGCACCCACGGTTATCGAGACATGAGGCCGTGGCAACACATCGCTGCCGCTGCCAATTCATCATGACATTTTCAGAGAGTCATCATGCGGGCCATGTATAGTAGTGTGGGCGGCTGCTATGTTGCAGGTCATCCTACACATGCGGCACCAGCTTGTAGAGGATGCAACATGAAACTTGTAGAAGACAGATCAATTTTCGTCGACTTGGGGGGTCCTAGCCTTGAGAACACTAGCTCGCCTTGCCGGCTAGTCTCATTGACTCCAAGAAGTGTGTACGGAGGTCGTTTTGGACGATCTTGCGTGCATTGCCAGACATAGCAGGAGGACAAGCTGTCTCATGGCCTTTTTTGCGTGTGTGCTCGGCTCCAGGCTTTCCATCTCGATATCCACAGATCAGGCGGGAGGACGGGTTGTTGTGAACAAGCCAACATCCCCAGTCCATGCCCCCGTTGCTGCAGCAGTCTCTGTTGCACAGCTTTCTCCACCTTCAACTTTGTCGCCGAGGGCGAAGTTGGAATTATGGCTCAAGGACTTCTTAGCCGGTGGCATCACTGATGCTTATGAATTGCAGGACATCAGGGACGCCTACATGCAGGCTTCCGGGGAGACGGTCACCGCCAACTACCTCAAGAAGATGTTGTCCACATTGTCGCACCTGGTCACAGTCGAGGAGGTGGACGATCGCGCCTTTGTGTGGGTGGAGCACTCGCATGAACGACCGAGAGCACCCGTCCTGCAACGACTTGGGGTCCCGTCGACAAAGGACACGCACGTGGAGGACTGGCCTCCTGCGAACCCCCTCGGCAGCCGCGTGGGGAGCTACACTCCCGAGGATCAGGTGGTTTCTACGCTGCACGCAATTGGCACCTGGCTGGTCCGTGTCATGGACCGCCTGCAGCGGCCGACGCACTTGGCCAACATCCCGCAGGCCATGAAGAATGGCCTTGGCTTCTTTCCCGCGCCACTAGCTCTGGGCTTCACGTCCCTGGCAGGCATGCTATCCTTCTTCTCCAACAGCGTCTACGTATGGAGGGCCGACAAGGGGCACTGCCTTGTGTACCCCATTTATCATGCTGCCGAGCCAACGTGGACATTGGTGAAGCCCGAGCTGCCGAAGTGCTGCAATCTACCTGACAGTGTGATGCGCTTCTACCGCGAGCATCCCGCTGGTCAGCTGTATGAGGAGGACGAGGCCACCCACATCATGCTGCTAGTCAAGGACTGGCTCCAGCAGCTTATGGCTCGGCCCGAGGCGGCGGCGGGCTACAATGTGCACCAGGCCCTGCAGGACTTCAATTATGCGCACGACCTCAAGGCTGACCACTTTAGGCTCGACTTTGTGTCACCAGCGAGGATGTTCGCCTACTTCAAGGACGTCGTGTTGGTTGTACGCAGCGGCGAGGATGGCCAGTTGCTCATGCCCCCTTGGGTCCTGCGGCAGGGCAGGCACAACGAGGTCTGCATGGGACCTGGCAAGCCCTTGTACCACTACTCTCACAACATGGAGAAGATGCGCAAACGGCAGCAATCCTCTCAGAAGCCTGTGCTTGTGAGGCTCGGCTCGGCCCACGCACTTGACGATGCTTCTCAAGCGGAGCGCAGGAGCATCCACTCCCGGCTGGGCAGGTCTGAATCTTACAAAGCAGACGTGAAGGCGAGCAAGAAAGACTCACAGCACCCCAGATCAGACAAGCAGGCGAAGCGTGCGTTGCAGGAGGAACCACACCCCGATGATATCGTGGGCAAGCGCGGTAGAGCTTCAGAGTATGTTGATAAACTGAGGAGCATCTCACCTCCCGGGCTGCAAGCTGTGGTGTCAGAGGCATCCGCAGCTGAGAAGAGAAGCAACGAGGCCATCAGGAAGGGCCTTGAGAAGCTGGTGGAAGCTGGTGTACAGATTCAGGCAGAGGGTGCCACCAGGAAGGTTCTGGAGGAGAATGCACTGGCGCCCCAATCTGTGGGAAGCACAGTAGCTGAGCTTCAACCTTTTGCACCTCCACTTCCAGCTGACAATGTAGCAAAGTCTGAATACCAGGATGAAGATGTCGTCCAGGATGTTCCTCCTGAGATTGGCCGCACAATGACAGCACCCCTGACCTTCTCAGGGGTGCTGACCAGCACCCCTGATGAGACCGAGCTGGCGAATAATGCACAGGTAGGACTGCAGAAAGATAGAGAGGCAGAGAAGACTGAACGAACGTCACCGAAGCAGAGTACAGTGCACATGAGCGAGGATAAGCGCACGGTATGATCTTGACAAAGCTATGATTAGCTTGTCATGGCGACCTTGTATTTGTATGTGGCTGTCTGCATTTGTCATGCAATAGCTTCTGTCATGTAATTTTAGTCAGTGACTTTAAGGTCTTATTTCATTTAGCTGACCCTCACACAAGTTGCACAATGATTGCCCTATTGTTCTGGTGCAGGTGCCTGATCAGAGCTCGTGGCCACCATTTGATTTGAATTCAGAACCGGGCGAACGGGGAATCAGCAACTTGGGTGCTCCAGAGAGGACGGAGATGAAGATGTGGCTGCCTGTGGGTGCCGATGTGCTACCTATGTCGGCTGCCCACAAACCTGAGACAGCCGTTGCAAGATCTGTTGAAGCGAGGGAAGGGGAGAGGGTTCATGCTCAAGTTGGGCCTTCTGCTAGCATGCAACCAATTGGACTATTCTTTCCTACAGTGTCCACTCATAACACTGATGTGCCTGACATGAAGGCAGGAGAATTCAGACGCGAGGAGGTGGTTGCAGGCATTAACAGGTCCAGCTTGTTGGACCTAACGTTGGGCAGCAGGAAAGGAGATTTGCCAAGGAAGCGCAAGGCAGATGACGAGGCTGTGCGCGAGAGAGCAGCAGTGGAGCAAGAGAAGAAAAAGCTGCTGCAGCTAAAAGAGGAGCTTGAGCGAAGGGAGCGGGCGCTGGATGAGAGAGAGAAGAAGCTGGAGAAGGAGCATGTGCGGAGGGAGCGGGCGCAGGATGAGAGAGAGAAGACCGTTCTTCAGCAAGAGAAAGAGCTGGCAGAGAAGAAGGCTGATTTGTGTGCTGCGCTTGTGGCAGCTCAAGGAGGTTTATTTCAGCATGGTAGCCTAGCTAGGAGAGAGCGACTGCAGGGCGAGGAGGATGGCAGGAGTGGTAGGGCTGCATATAACGGGATGACCAGCGAGATGGAAGCGGAGGGAAGAAGCGCGTGGAGGAGGGAGAGGGAGCCCAGCAACCCACCAAAAAGGGCTCGACATGACAGCTTGCGACGACATACAAGTGACAGATCGAGCCCCGGCTCGCCGGTACGTAGTAGCCGATACCAGGCGGGTAGCCAAGGAGACAGGTATCCACCTCGCAGGTCCTCGGAGATACCCAGTGACACAAGGACTGAGGATAGGGGTTGGAGCGCCAAAGACCACACTGACTTAAGGGCAGAAGACAAGGGTTGGGATGCCAGGGACTACGTGCCGAGGCGGGATGGGCAGGACAGTCCTCCGCGCAGGCTTGCACAGTCGAGGCTGAGCCCAGAGCGTGGGCCATCTCGACGAGGCGGCAGACTCCCTGCTGAGATGAGCAGGCGAAGCCCTCCCGGTGAAGGAGAAAGGCGAAATGATCTGTTGGGTGGAAGGAGGTTTGATTGAGGGGCAATGGTTTCAGGAAGGCTGTCCAAGATTTAGTACACAGTGAGGTGTCCAATTACAGGCCCCTCTATTGGCCTCCCTTTGTGCACTGGGAGGCCTCGTCGCATACAACTGCAGCAACGACATCCAGATTTGCAGCTATCGATGAATGAGAAAGTGGTGCAGTCCTCATGCTACAGATCATAGTAGACGGCTTTAAGATTGAGATGTCGGTTTGCCAGCAGAAAGAGGTCCAGACGCCATGCCAAGAGGAAGGGTAGCTTGGGGCTTGACTGCCGACCTTGGAGGCACTACGAGAATCTGACAACGAGAATTTCTTTGAATTGTGGCTTGAGCTCTTTGGCTGCTGGACCCGTCATGATAGGCGTCATCATGGACGTGATTCTGCTGAGTGGTTGATGCATAGAAGACCAGGTTTTCACTACTAGGATCTACTGTTTACAAGTGTTTCGGACCATGGGTGCCTCCCTAAGCAAAGTGTGAGAGCAAGCCCGATTCATTGAAAACTTTTCTGTGAGCAGCTGTGCAGGCCGCCCTGGTGCCTGAGCATATTCTTTTCAAGTGCTGCTCGCAGCTCCTGCTCACTATGATATACCTGGGACGCTGTTTTTTTCCCTCAGTACACGTCGTGTGGTCAATGACATTCGTTATTGTTTAGGACAAGTTTTCCGAGAAGCTAAAAGTCGCATCCCACCGCACAGTATCTCCCACCACCCTTGCCTCAAACTCCTCCAGGAGTTATTGCCTCATACGGCGCCACACTCGGCCACAGCAATCTTGCCTGTGGCACAGCAACCGATGAGACTCACCAATAAGACTCTACTTGACAACATTACGCAGTGCTATGTCGGCTGATCTAAGACTTCATGCTCCCGCCTCGATTGGAAGAGCTGGAGTTCGATCGCTCAAGGCCCGGGCCATGCGGCCCGCCTCCCTGAGGGACGGCATGATGGAAAATCTGGCCACTACCGCCAGGCCCGAAGGGCGGCCCGCCAAATTGGATAGCCCCTTGCAGAACGCCACCACCTGCTTACGAAGCAGCCAAAGCAATGCGTAAGTAGAGCAGCGGCCTCAGCTTATGGAGATGAGTAAGGGCAAGGCCTGCACCGCTCAGTACATGCTTGCTTCGCCACAGCAGAACGGAATTTCATATGCATACCCCGGTGCTTGCCGGAGTGTTGGCCTTGCTGCTGCAGCGGTGGCTGCTGCGGTGGGGGCGGTGGCGGCCCAGGCGGCTGCTGCAGCGGGATTGGCATTGGCTGCTGCTGTGCTCCAAGCGGGACCATCACCATCTGCCCTTGCTGGTTATACATCAGCTGGTGTGGGTAATGGACCTGCGTCACGAAAATGAAACCTTGTCAACAATTTTTTAGGTTGTAGCTTCGGAATGTCCTTGTTGCATGAACCACGAAAGCAGGTGATGGCCAAGTTATTTCCAGAGTGGGAGATGGGAGCTCGCAAGTAACAGGTGTCTGAGTCATTCAGGCAGCAACTTTACTCGGACCTGTTGCCCATTAGGAAACACATAGGGGAGTGGGCCCTGCCCCTGGCCCTGGTTGATCAATGGCATCCGGATGCCCCCCGTGGGCTGAGCATACATGGGGGCCACCATCTAATAGCAAGACATATAGCGCAACATAAGGGTGCGCTCCAAAGACACTGGCAAGAGGAAGCTCACAAGCTTGCAGTTCCCAATGAGCTGACATCGCGCGGTAATGAAGCGAGATGACTAATTTGATCATTCATTTTACATAGAGATTATTAACATCTATACTTTCCACAAGATTTGCAACGAATTTTGCACATGGTGCATTAGCCATACCTGCTGCTGAGAGTGCTGAGAAAGCTTCATGCCTGGCTGCTGAGTGGCATTCGCGTTCGCGTGCAAGCTGAAGCTGCCAGCCCCTGGCGGAGGAGGCTGCGAGAAGCTGCCGACCATGGCCGCCATGGTTGCCGGGTACTGCCCGCCAAAGGGCACGCCTGGGCCCCCGGCAGCAGCCACTGCCGGGCTCTGCAAGTACGGCTGCGGGGCCAGGAATGGCATGCCGCCGCCACCGCCGCCCCCCTGACCCGGCGCCAAGCCAATGGGCCCGCCGCCACCTGGAATGAAGACGGGGGACGGGCTGACGACTGCCGCGCCTGGTGCAGCTGGCCTCGCCTGCTGCTGGCCTTGCTGGAACTGAGGGGCTGCCGCTGCTGCGCTGCTTGAGCGCCCACCCCCGATTGCCGTCACGGGGCTCGGCATGAACGCCTTTGCATTGGGGTTGAGCTTAAACTCCTTGGCATTCGGATTCAACATGGACAACTTGGCGGGGCTCGATGCCCCTGCGCCAGTAGTGGCGGGGTTGGCCGAGGAGGCGTCAGACGGGGCGGGGAGGGAGGCAGCAGACGGCGACGTAGCAGCAGCAGTTGCCGGGGAGCTCGCTGTGGCAGCATTGTTAGCCGCTGCCGATGACGCCTTGCTGGCAGCTGCTGGCACTGCAGCTGCCGCTGGCTTGAGCTCCGCCTTGGTGTCGTGCTTGAGCTCCGGCGAGGAGCTCGGCCTAGAGAGGGCCTCGCTCGTTGTCTTGGCTGAAAGTACACATGAAGCAGAGGGAAACGTAGTTCAGACCTGGGTCTCACGGCACCTGTCATCAAGGAACCGTTAAGATGACTACTGTGACAAGTGGTGCATGGAATACAGGCATTGAGGAGTCAGGTCCACGGTGGTCATACGTGCTGCAGGGGAGCCCGGCTGCGATCCTCGGCCCAGCTGGATCACGTGAGCAAGCACACAAGCGACGTCGACGTCAGGCAAAGCCATGGCAGCTCGCAACGTCAAGCAGTGCTCACATTGCATCGCACCGAAGAATAGTGAGATTCCAGACAGACGAACACAATATTGAAGCACTGCTGACCATAAGGTAACACAGATATGAAACAGTAAGAAGTTCAGGTTTGCCTCCTCCTTCCGTCCCTCCCCCCCTCCCTCCCCCTCTCTCTCTCCCTCTCCCTCTCNNNCCCCCCCCCTCCCCTCCCTCTCTCTCTTGCGCGCTCGCTCGCTCGCTCTACAAGCGGCAATGCCCTGGTTCCTGGACAGAGGGACTAACCGTGCGATCCTTGAGGGACTCGCTGAAGGACTTGAGCCCATCCACCACCTCTTCACGCTGCTTCTTGTCCTTCTTCTTTGTCTCCTGCAGCTTGAACTCATGGAATTCCCTGAAACCACCCTCAGCAGCAGCAGATAGGCAAGAGAGAGATAGTGAGAGAGGGAGGGAGAGAGGGGGAGAGAGAGGGAGGGAGGGGGGAGGGGTTGGAAGGGGAGAGGATGAGAGGGATGGAGCAAGGAGGGATGAGATGATGTGAGATGATGTGATGATGAGATTTTGTGACGGGGCAAATTACTGGTGTTTGACTTCGAACAGTTCCGGCCGCCGTTGGAGATGATCATCAAGCACGCACATGCACAAGTACTACGGGCGGCACGCTTGAATGTGAGACTGGTACCGGCAATAATGTCCGCTCTCTGCAGATTGAACGACCATTACAAGCCTGTGGTGACGGACAAGGATGGTGGAGAGGAATTTGTGGCTGCGCTGGCGTACCTGACGACCTCCTCGGCCAGCTGTGGACAGGAAGGGTCGAGGTTGAGGGCCTGGATGGATGCCGGCTCGCCCAGCATCGGGGACATGAGCGGCGACCGCCGCCCGACTGGGCTGTGGTACGGTGACCCGCCCCCACCACCCGCCGCCTTGACGATGGCGCGCTTGGCCTGCGCGCGGTCGCCTGGGTTCAGCCGCAGCCGCAGGTGCTCCTTATGAAAGTCTGCGGCATCCATCATCGCTGCCGTCATGCCGCCCAGCTGCGCCGCAGATGCCACCCGGCGGTCGCCGCCGCCGCCTCCGACATTGGCTGGCGAGGTGGCCCCATGCACACCATTGGCTGGCGAATGCGGCTGCAGCCAAGATCCAAGCGGGCCTCAGTCGACACGCGGCGAAGGAGCTCTGGCAACAACATGCAACACCACATTGAAGAAGTCCAGTGTCAATCTGCATATCACCGCACCTGGCCGGCACTATCTGTTCCGAGGAGGCCACTTCCGGCAGCTTCGGGCGTCGGCGGCGTGGCCGGCCCGGTGGCCGCAACGGCGGCATAGCCTCCTACGGCTGCCACAGATTTTGGGGGGCTGCAGGGCGTGGCCAGCTCCAACACGGCGCTGGAGTTTCGCAATGGAGGGGGCCCCAGGGAGGAGGCCTCGCCAGCCACTGGCCCGAACGTCTCGTCGTTGCGGTCGTCGATGCCTCTGTCCTCCTCGTCGTTGGCGCCCTTGTCGGCGTCCTCGCTGTGCACGAGCATCTTGCGGATGCGTCATGAATGCTAGGTGGACAAGACCGAAGGCAAGCGCCAGGCTCTTCAGAACGGCTGCAGCAGGAGCATGTGAGTGTACCTGCGAACGACAGAGGAGTAGCGCGTCTCCTCGTCCAAGTCCTCGACCCCCGGCGCCAGCCGCAGTCCCCGCTCCTGCCATGGCCGCCGGGTCTCCATAGACAAATGAGCACCACCGCAAGAGCTCCTTGAAGCGCCTGACTCGTTTCTCATCTCCAGCTTCCCTCGTCACTCTCCCCTGCCTCTCTGTCCTTGCTAATGGCAGCTCTGAGCAACTAAGACCGGGGGCCCATGATTGCTGCAAACAGGCTTCACCTCCGCAAGATGGTTGTTTCGCGTGGCCTGACTCTCAATCTCGCGGGCGATGCGAGCTGCCTCGCGCTCGCGCCCCAGCGACCCCCGTTCCAGCTTCGTCGTATACAGGCTCTCATCGAAGCTCGTCTCCACGCCAAACAAAGCACGGTTTGCCTCAAACTGGTCCCAGCTCCTCCTGACAACAACATCACGTGATATGCAGAAAACCTTGAGTCCACCTTCGGCTGTTTGTCGATCGCTCGATCGACGCTCAGTCAAGCAATCCTCAAAAGGGCTTGGAGGCGGATATCTCGAGCTTCTGCTGCAGCAAAGGCAGCAACAGCGTCCGCTCGCACCCGTTCCACGGCGTCTGTTCAAGTGGCAGGCTCCGGTGGTGCCCAGCCTCATCACCAGCGTCAGGCCGCCAGGGCTTGAGCTCGCGCTCCTCCACGCTGGCGCGGCGTCCTGATATGCCCAGATCTGTGGCCAGCTCACCACGACCGCCGCCGTTGCCGCCGCTGCCTACAGCGTCTCGCAGCCGCCCGTTGGGCAGCACCTCCCGCTCAAGTGGGACGTCCTGTCAATGCAACAGCAGCACACACAAAGGGAGGGGGAAGGGGGTTGACTGTCTGTGTGCAGCTTTGGCACACGCCTGGCTAGTGACAAAGTTCATCATCAGTCTTTTGCACAGGGCTGTGCTGCAAAGCAGCGCAGATAGGTAGCTAACTGAAGTGTTCTGACCTTGGCAATGATCTGAACAAAGTCCTTTGCGTGGACTACGAGCGTCTTGATCGGCGGCTGGCGGGCTGCCTCACGCAGCACTTCGGTGCGGCCAGCGGTGCTGCTGCCCTTGGCAGCACCGCCGTCCTTGGTCAGGCGCGCCATCCGGAGCACGACACCTAGAAGCAGCAGGCCCGCCGCACGCCGCCACAGGGAATGGCCGTGAGCGATCTGGGCACCTCAAGGGTCGGAAGGTGCGCCTAGATTGAGGCAGCCTTGGAGGCCCCCTCAGTCTGGCGGCAGCACAGCATGAGCGGCACGAGGGCGTCGACGGAGTGGCAGAATGCTGCGAGCAGCGGGCAGTGCAGGCGCACCAAAGCCACTCTCGGTGTTGGCGGTGTGGAAGATGCCGGAGTAGACGGCGCCGGAGCGCGTGACGACGTCCACAGGGTGCCCGATCAAGCACATGGTCACGAACAGGAGGCGGTGGTGCAGAGCCTCAGCGTCCCGCTCGCCGGCAGCGGGGGGAGAAGCGGCGGCTCCAGCGCCGGCGGAGGGCTGCGGCGGCGCCGCATGCGGCGCGTGCATCGGCGGCGGCGGCTGCGGCGGTGTTTTTTTTTTTTTTTTTTTTTTTT
>WELB01000028.1:307896-320137 GCA_009602725.1 Spirogloea muscicola
CTCTCTCTCTCTCTCTCTCTCTCCCCCCCCCCCCTCCCTCTCCCTCCCTCCCTCCCTCCATCCCTCCCTCTCGGAAAGGGCTCGCTCATTAGAAGGGGCTGGAAAAGCAGAAGGGCTCGCCCATAGAGAACGGATTTGTTTTACTTTTTTGTGTCAAACAAACGAAGGCCAAATGGCCGAGTACAAAGGCAAGCACATCTTAAGACCTACATAACCTACTGTAGATTGACCCGCTCAGAAACCACGGGTCAAAACATAAAGGTCGCTAACCGATGCCTGGATACTAGATGGCAGATACGAAGCCCTTCTGCCACCAACTAGAGCTCGCCCAGCTTTCTGGTGCAAAGCATTAGCCTGAGCACGCTGCAAACAGGCCGAAACTCGTTGTCGCAACAACGACAGATAAGCAGCTGGCAAGCCCATCTCAGCCGGGAAGACATCTGCATGTCGTGTGTAGCCTAGATTGCCTATGTTTTGAAGGAGAGTAAGGAAACGAGGACCTAAGCAGCCAAAGATGTCGAGTGCCGCTGGCAGGAGCTGATCACAGTGGGGGTAATCGGAGTAGTGCTGCAACTTTCTTTGTTCAGCAATGCCCACTGCGTGGGCAGCGATGTGTGTCGATGCTGGACCTTTATAGGCCTCCGTAAGCACAGCATCCACCAAGGCCCGTGGTCTTCCACCAGGTTGCACGCCCACTATGTCAAGTGTGCTGCGATGATGATGTCCCTGGGCATCCGTGGTGATAGGCATGATATTGTTCACTTCCACGACCGCACGGTACCCGGCGTCGCGCATCAAACCCGCCAGGGCATCACGGAGGAGGTTGTGGACGCCCACCACTTCTGGTCCAGTGGGGCATCGCAGCATGTGAGTGGCGAGCTCAGCACCCTCTGCACGGAAGCCGCACTCACACTGGTGCACCCCAATCAGGCAATTAGGTGGGAGGCCGAGGAAGAGTTGAAGCAACGTCCGAAAGGCCTCGGAGCTGATGCTGAAGGCGTTGGCCACGGCGTGTGAGGTGATCCAGTCTGTGGCTCCAGGTGTGGCGAGGGAAGCAAGTCTTGCTAGGCTCCTTGGATTGTTGTGAATCTCTGGCAGCCTCCTCAAGCTTCTGCGGAGCTCATCTTCCACTGCCGTAACCAGTCTGGATTGTGCCCCTCTATCCGAAGCTTGGGCGATGGCGGAGAATGGCGTGAGTAGGGGTTGTATAGAGGGAAAAGAGCCGATTGCCGAGTCACGGATGCTCCTCAGATCCGCTTGGAAGGGGGGCAGGCCTTCCTCCACATTGCGTACGGGGTCGTGGAGGCACGGGAAGCGCATGGGAAGCATAGAGGTGATCTGGTGCAAGCAGCCCAGGAAGGCTGCTTGCGCCGTCTGCTCCAACGACCGGCAGCCAAGGCCGCCCATGCGAGTGGGGAGGGAAGCCTGGAGGGAAGATGAAGCGGAGGGGAAAGAGGATGATTGTAGAAGGGATGCCAGGGACTGCAGCAGGGAGTTGTCAAATTCCTTGTAGAGCTCGCCCACCGTGCCCATTGGGGCGACTGTCCGTTGCAGATAGCTTGCCCGTTGGCCAATGCAGCGGGTGAGAATGGCCAACGCCAGCTGTGTGTCCCCAAGGAGGGGAAGGGAAGGGAGGGGGGCGAGGTGTTTTTGGAGGTGTTCCCGCAAGTCCACCGCCACGTGAGCTGGTGTGCCGAGGGGGACCTTGAGGATGGCCAGCCCATTGGCAGGGGTCTGGCAGCCGTGGGGGAGCTGAAGGTTGGCGGGGAGACCACGTGGGGACCATGCCACGCTCTTGGACGGACAAGACCGCAGGCCCATCAGGTCCATTTGCAAACGAGCAAGGGGTAAATTTGGTGCTGGCATGTCCTGCGGGGCGGAGGCCCTCGTCCACGGCATCCGCGCTGCTCTCGAAGTGGACCCTTCAACGATGGTCCTTGGGCTGGATATCAGTAACGCCTTCAACACAGTGAAGCGCATCGTCATCATGGAGGAGAAAAGGGCGGCTGCTGTGACAAGCCGGAGAGTCGTGGAAGACGCTGTGGTCATCTTTTGGCACACGCCAGGGGGATCCCCTTAGCCCAGTCCTGTTTGCCTTGGCACATTGTCGGGCTATACGGCGCACCCAGATTTTTTCCAAGCTTGTTCTCGGCTATCTTCCCTCCTTCGGCGTCGGTGGCCACAAGACTTTCCAGGACAGACAGGCTGCGATTACAAGTGGAAATTGGAGGAGTTGGCTCAACAGCGTGCAGCAGCTGCTCGGGTCGCGCTCTCACAGCGGCGGGGGCGCAATGGATCAGTCAATCAGCCCTCTCAACAGTCCACAGCTGGCAATCTAGCGCGCGCAAGACGCTTTGGCAGGGCAGGAGAACTTTCCCGAGCCGCTCAGGCCCTTTGCCCTGACCCCCTGGCTACTACCAACGACGCCACGGAGGCTATCTTGCGACAGCTCCACCCCCCTCCACAACACCCCCTCGAGCCCTGGGCTGGCGAGCTCCCCAGTCCTCTTGACCTATCGGCAGAGGCGCTCCGTGTGGCCCTGACCAAAGCCCCCCGTATGGTGTCTGGAGGCCCTTCTGGATGGCTCTTGGAGCACCTACAGGACCTTTTTCCTTGATGGGGATGAGAGGAGCTTCTCCCTGTTCCTGTCCACCTGCCGGCACATCGCCAGGGCTGCCATTCCACCACGCATTGCCAACGCCTTAGTTCAGCCACCTGCTTGCTCTTGCGAAGCCAACAGGCGGTGTGAGACCCATTGCGCTGACGGAGGTTATCATGCGGCTGGTATCAAAGGCCGTGTGCAGCGAGCTGAAACCCCAGCTGACCAGCCACCTATCACCCCTCCAAGTATGTACAACGCCCAGGCCGCCTCGTCCATGGAGTCCGCTTCGATGCGTGCGATGTAAGGCGTAGAAACCTTGGTGCACACACGACGTGCCCATCTGGGAATGTGGCGTAGGTTTCGAAGGCCGACAGGGATGAGAAGGGGGGTGAGGTCCACGGGGGGTGGTGGAGGCCGGACGGTGCCAGGCACTTGTGAACTTGCTGCCAGCTCCTCGCAATTCTGGCGATTGCGGCAGTGATAGGCATGGACTGGCAGCCTTCTCGTGCCGACACGTTGCTGGCATACTGGGCAGAGGACTCTCTGGTCTGGCGCATTTGGGAGGCCCGTGTGGACTGGGCTCGGGTCGTGAGACCGACCCTGCCGATGTCGAGGTCGTTCTTGATGGTCACCAGCTGGATGGCGTCTCACGATAACAGGTCGAGGCAGCAAGGGAGGTGGAGGTACGGGTAGGGGTAGAGGTAACAGGGGAGGTAGAGGAGGCAATGATGGCGGCGGTACTGGTGGTGGTGGTGGTGGTGGAGCAGGTGGTGGTGGTGGTGGTGGTGGTGGTGGTGGTGGTGGCGGCGGCTCCGGGGCGGGGACTGGTGCAGGCACTGGTAAATGCACAGCTGGAGCTTGGGGAAGAGATGTGCGTTGCCTTCGAGTCGAGAGTAGATGCAGCAGACTTTGCGGCCGGCAGGAAAGGAAGGGCCCGTCCGCAGTAGAGGAGTCGCTTGACTGTGCCGGGCTGATGGCAATTCCGACTCCGGGGTTCCATGTTGGGGGCCTCGACTCTGCATCCGAGGAGGCCGAGCCGGGGTCCGAAAGCCGAGCTAGCTCATCAGGAGCAGGGACTATGCAGGGGCTCGGGCTCCACAGCCGTCGTCCGGGAGGAGCGTGAAGAAGCTCTTTCCGCAACGGAGTCCCTCGGACGCGGCGTGTCGATCTGGTCGGCGTCCCCCTGGGAGGTGGCAAGCGGCTTCTCATGGACGTCGTCCTAACCGACAGCTTCCGGACGAAGGGCCCCGTAACTTCTGAGACCCGCTATGCCGTGAAGGTGGCCGAACAGAAGAAGTTGCACAAGTACAAGTACCACCCGGCGGGTGATACCTTATACCCCCTGGCCATGGACATCCATGGGTGTTACGGGGGTCGGTGGTCCTCGTTAGTTTCGCTGCTGGCATCTCAAGCTGACCGGCGGCGCCGGGAACTGGGTGCAGCCCTTCCCGGTGGCTCGGTGCCTTTTGGGTCTTGTGTCCTGCTACCGTATGCGTTTGTCTTTGTCGCTACAGCGTTCCCAAGCGCTTGCTTTGCACCGCCGCGCTGGTCGTGCCCTTGCAGCAGCCTCTGGCTTGCGCAGCGGGGTTGCTCTTCCTCCCCTCAGCTCATCTGACTTCCTACTGCTGACACGGGGTTACTAACAGCGCCCTGGCTGCCTAGCCTGTGGCTCCGTCATGAATACCTGTATGCATCTGGCTGGCTATCACAGCAGCTCTTTTAATATCAGCAGCCGCTTTCTGGTCTTTTGTGAAGAAGCTGAAGGGGGCGTTGAAATAGTTGGAATGTCGGCCACTGAGGCAATGGCAGCCCTCGTTGCAGCAGTCGAGCTGCGGGTGCCGTAAGGGTGAGGGGCGCGCCGCGACGGGCTGCGCGCCGCGCCGCGACCTTTGGCAGCCGCCGCCATGGCGGTGGGGTCGGCCAGCGGGCGGTGGGCGGTCGGCGGTGGGCGGCGGCGAGCGGCGGCGGGGGAAATGCGGCCGATATTGAAAGAGCGGCTGTGAAAGCCAGCCAGATGCATACAGGTGTTCTTGACGGAGCCACAGGCTAAGCAGACAGGGCGCTCTTAGTACCCCCGGGTCAGCAGTAGGAAGTCAGATGAGCTGAGGGGAGGAAGAGCAACCCCGCTGCGCAAGCCAGAGGCTGCTGCAAGGGCGCGACCGGCGCAGCGGTGCAAAGAGAGAAGTGCGCGCCCATAGAGAAGAGAGGCTGGCAAAGCCAGCCCAAAAAAGAATGGACAATGTCCAAAGCCAAAGAATAGGGAGCCGGAAAAAGGACTACACTACAAAACAGTGCAGAACACAGAAACGATGCAGAGGGAAGCTCAGTACCCACGAGTGAGCAACATCAGGTCTGAGTAGCTCGCTGCAGGGAAAGAGGCACTCCGCCGAGACCCAGAGGCGGCGGCCATAGCACGGCCTGCTCGCGTGTGGACGGCGTGGGCAAGGGAGCGTTGAAGCGATACGGCCAGGCTCATGCGGAAGACTTGTGCGAGCGAACCGGCGGCGTTGAAGCCGGGCATCGCCCCTGGCAGACCCGGCCGCCGGTCAATGGCCTGGCGGGCATCCGCCATCATCCCCCACCGGGTGATCAGCATATTTTCGCTCCTTGCCCCGGGCCGCCTGGCCGACCGCGTGCCCTGCAAACGACGCCGATCTGGTGGGATTGGCGGAGTCGATGCAGTCCGTTGTCACCACATCAGCGATGATGCGGGGACCGCCGCCGGGCGGGATGGCGACCAGGTCGGCGCGTCGCGTATGGGACTGGCCGTCCGCGCCCAGCTGGATGGGCATGATGGAGTTCTCCACCGCGACCTTGAAGCCAGCCTCCGAAAACAACCCCTGCATACCATCGCGCAGGAGGTCTTGGGAAGCGGTCCGCTCGCCCCCGTGTGCGCAACGGAGCATGTGGGCGGCCAGCTCCGCAGGATCAACGTGACGGGCACCGCACTCGCTTTGAGTGACGCCCACGAGGCAGGGAGGGAGGAGGCCCAAGAGCCGGTGGACCGCCGTCCGGAAGACCTCGTCGGGCATAGTGAGCGCCGCGTGGAGTGGGAGCGCTGATAGCCACGCTGCCGCCCCAGGGGAGGAGGGTGAGAGCAGCCGGGCGCGCCCTCGAAGGTCAGCCGGAGGGAGAAGCTCCACCACCTGGTCGGAAGCCGCTTTTTCAACCAGCGCCGAGAAGCATGCCTGGTCACGCTGGTCTGGGGTGTGGGCGAGGTGGATGAAAGGAACGGCCTGTTCCGACATGTGGGGGTGGACCGCCAGGAATCCGTCGCGGGCAGAGCGGAGGGCAACCTGAAAAAGGCAGCTGACCGATCTCCACCTCAGCTGCCGCCCGCTCCAGGGCGCGCTGGCCGTGCACGAGGAACCTCTGGCACATTGGGGCTGCCACCTGAGCCCAGCTACCCATGTAGGCCGCCTCGCAGGCGCAGGCAACTGAGCGGCATCCCAAGCCGCCACGGCTGGTCGGCAGGCTAGCCTGCAGCAGCGCAGCTGGTGTGGTGAGGAACGCGGGGTGCTGCACGAGGGTGGCCGCGGACGCCAGGATGCCGGAGTCAAACGCTGCATACGCTGCCTTCACGCCGACGAGGGGGGGATAGTGCGGGCCAGATAGTGTGGCCGCTGCGCAATGCACCGTGTCAGCATCGCGGTCGCCAGCTGCATGTCCTGCAGCGTGTGAAGGCGGTCCGCTGGCCGGAGGTGTTCCTGCAGCAACGCCTGCAGCTGCTCCGTTACGAAGGCAGGTGCGCCTAGGGGGACGCCGAGGAGGGTGAGGCCCCCGGCTGGTGTCTGGCAACCCTCGGGCAGGCGCAGGTGGGCTGGCAGGCCCTGAGGGGACCAGGCGCTACACTTGTCCGCCCGAATAACCAGGCCGATTGCGTTCAGCTGCACTTGGAGGGTGTCAAAGGCAGCTGCGACATCCTCTGGCTTCCCCACCAGCGTGGTGTCATCAGCGTATGTCGGCACGAGGACGCCGGGGTGAACCGCGACCGTTGCCTGGAGCGCACGGTGATGTGCCAACGCATAGTAGAACCCCGCCAGTGGATCCCCTTGGCGCGCGCCCCTGGTGGAGTGGAGGGTCTCCAGCGCATCACCCCCCGCCCGCCACTGCAGCTCGCATGGCTGACCGTACCCCAGCCTGAAGAAGGGTAGAAGGCTGGGGAAGGCCTCTCTCAGCTCCTCCGCGATGACACCACGATCAACGCTGTTGAAGGCGTTGCGGACGTCGACCGCGATGGCCACCCACTCGGGATGCAGGTCCAGGGCGGTCCGTACGCCGTGCACGACCGTCTCACCGCCGCTCCGCAGCCCAGCACCAAACTGTTGGGGCGCCAGGTGTGCCTGGGCCTGCCCTGCGTGCTGTTGCCAAAGCGCGCGCCCCACCAGGCGGTAGAGCACCTCACCGATGGCGATGGGCCTGACCCCCCCACCGGCCTTGCTGAGCGCCAGCAGTGTACTGGTGCACAGGACGCCGCGAACGCTGGCCGGGACCTGGTCGCCAGCGAGGAGCTGGCACACCTGGTGGAGTGCCTGGAAGTCAGCCGGGTCGCCCTCCAGGAAGATCGCCCGGAGATGCTCGGTGAGCATGTGGGAAGGACCTCCCGCGGCCGCGCGGCGGCTGCTCTGCAGGGCCCTCCGCAGGGCGTCGGCTTCGAGGACCACCTCCTCCGGCGGTGCGAAGGTGGCCAGCCACGGGGGCAGGGGGTGGCCAGCCGCAGGGTGCAGGGACTCCAGGGCCGCCCTTGTGGCAGCATTGGTGGGCGCCAGCACCGCGTCGTCCAGGGCCTGGACCGCCCTTGACAACTCGCCCGCGTGACCGAAACGCAGAGCCCGGCGAACATTGGCGGCCCTGTCTGGTGCGGCCCGCGCATCACCTCGCTTCGCAGCCGAGGCCGCCACCGCTGCGTCATGGCGTGCGAGAAGCTCCTCCCAATGGCCGCTCTCGAACAATCGGATGCGCTCCAGAAGGGGCTGCTGGCCCTGCCAGCGGCCGTTGTGGGGGGCACGGCAGAGCAGTAGCCGGGGGAAGAGGAGAAACTGCTTCCAAGCCGCCTCGTCCCGGTGGTCCCTGGCAATCCGCTGCATCGCCGGGCGGAGCGCGCGGCGAATATGCGGGCGCACCCCGCGGGGCACATGGCGGAGGAGCGGGAGGGCCGCCTGGCGGTGGATGGCAGCGAGGTCGAGGCCGGCCAGCCACTGCCAGTGTTGAGGCGTGGGAGGGGTTGGCGCGGGAGGGACAGGCCTGCCTGGTCTGCCCCGGCGGCCGCCCGCAGCCGCTGCGCTCCGCGCCTGTGCCGCACGGTTGTTGTCGAGCGCGCAGGCGCGCTCGTGGTTGGCCCGGCCTGACCGCGTGGTGAAGGTCGTCTGGCAGTGCTGGCACAGCAGGGGGTCGGGCGAGCGACGTGGGGGCGAGGGCGGGGGAGTTGGTGCGCGCGGTGGAGGCGGAGGCGGCGGTGGCGAGGGCGGCGTCGAGGGCGGCAACGGCGGGGGGCAGGGCGGCTCGAGAGGCGGGATGGTGGGTGGCTGGGAAGGCAGAAGCGCAGACCTGGGAAGCGGCGGCGAGGACGAGGCAGGTGGCTGGCTCAGCGGAGGTGGACGCTGGGGTGGCGGTGGTGGCGACGGCGGCGACGGTGGTGACGGCAGCAGATGCGGCAGCGACGGCGGCCCTGCTGCCACGGAAGGGACACTCACGGGGATATCAGGGGCAGCATCACGCCCAGGGGACAAGGCACCCTGCGGAGAGACCGGGTTCACCTCGGGGGGCCCTTCACATCTCGAGGGCTGAGTCGATAAAGCAGGTGCCCGTTGCTTCTCACGGGCGGGAGGCGATACATGCTCCTCCATGGTCTGCTCCTGAGGTGAGGCTGCCAGGACCGTGGCGATGGGGCCGCAAGCCGCGACAGCCGCATCGGCTGGCTGGCACGGCGAAGGTGGACTCTGTGGCGGCGGCGGCGGCAACGGCGGCGGCGGAGATGGCGGCGGCGGCGGCGGCGGCGGTGGTGACGGCGGCCCTGGGGCGGGAGGCGAGATATGCTCCTCCAGGATCTGTTCCTGAAGTGCGGCTGCCAAGACAGTGGCGTTGGGGGTGCAGGCTGTGGCGGCCGCATCGGGCGTCGAGTCAGCGGGGCTGGGATACCCCTTGCAGTGTTTCCGGTGCGAGGAGGCACCGCGGGGAGTAGCAAAATCCCGCGGACAAGTTGGGCACGGCACGCGCGCGGATGCCACAGGCGGGGAAGACGGCAGCGGGAGAGATGGGGGGGGCGCAGGTGGGGGCGATGGTGCCGGGGAGGGGGAAAGGCGGAGGGGGCGGCGGCGGAGGTGGCGTGGTGGCGGCATGGAAGGCGGAGAAGGCGAGGAACCGCTGCGCCCAAGCGAACTTGGCCAGGGGAAGTTCGGGGCTCCGGCTCCGAAGGCGGCGCCGAGAACGCGCGGGTGGGGCGACGGCAGGCGGCGCGGCAGCGGCGGGAGCGACGGTGGCCGCGGGGGCCGGCGCGGGGGCTGAGTCGGGAGGGGGCTTGCACGCCGCCGCGGACCCCATGGCGGGCGCCGCCGGCGAAGGCGCCGGCGGCGGCCCGGGGTGTAAAGCGGCTGCTGATATTAAAAGAGCGGCTGTGAAAGCCAGCCAGATGCATACAGGTGTTCATGACGGAGCCAAAAGGTGTAGGAGGGGTGAGGCCACTCGGACCCGGGCGGCGTCAGAGTGCCGGTTGAAAGCAAGCGCGNCGGGGCGGGGGGGGGGGGTGTGTGGGGGGAGCCGTTCGCATGCGAAGAGGGGCTGGCAAAGCCAGCCCTAAAACGAATGGACAATGGCCAAAGCACGATGAAAGAGGAGCCGATAAAGGACTACACCACAGAACACTACAAAACACAAGACGATGCAGAGGGAAGCTCAGTACACGCGAGTGAGCAACATCAGGTCGGAGTAGCTCGCTGCAGGGAAAGAGAAGAGCTCGCCCATTGAGGATAGGGGCTGCAAAAAGCCAGCCCAGAAAAGAATGAACAAAGGACGAGAAGGGGCCAGGGGAAGTACGAAAAACAACAAGCACAGAAAAGAAACGAAGCAGCTACGAAGCACTCAGTAACCCCTGCTAAGCAGCCTCAGGTCAGAGAGACTGGGTTCCCGGAAGCGGGTCCCCTGGCCAGAACCAGAGGCAGCAGCGAGGGCTCTGCCTGCACGCAGGTGCAGCGCGCGGGCCATAGACCTCTGCAGCGAGACGGCCAAGCGCATGCGGTACACCTGCGCTAGCGACCCTGCAGCATGGGAGTCCACCGGCTCCCCATGGAAGCGGCGGACAATGGCGTGACGTGAGAGCTGGTTGAGCAGCTCGAGCCACTGAGCGCCCAGCGCCCCGTGCGTATCGATGGCGAGCGGGAAGAACTTGTCTTCCCGCGGGTGATCAGCATATTTTAGCTCCTTGGCCCGAGCGGCGCAGGTTACCGCGTACCCAGCCTTGGTGGCACACTGGGTTGGGTGTGAGCGGTCATAGGAGTCGGTGGTCACCACGTCCAGGAGAAGACGTGGCCCGCCTGCTGGTGGGGTGGCCACAAGGTCCACGCGACGAGCGTGGAGACCATTAGCCCGTTGCTGGAGCGGCATGACGGCAGAGTTCTCGGCTGCCACCGAGAAGCCAGCCTCCACGAGGATGCCATGCATCGCATCCCGGAGATGGTCATGGGCCGCTGTCAGCTCTCCGCCGTGGGAACAGCGCAGAACATGAGCGGCCAGCTCCCCATGCTCGGCCCCTTGCTCGCCACATTCACACTGGTGCACACCCTGGAGACATGGTGGCGGCAGGCCCACGAGCCGGTGGACGGCACTGCGGAACACCTCGTCCGGAAGTGTGAGGGCTTCATTGAGGGGGAGGGCCTGGAGCCACGCCGCGGCCCCCGGGGAGGAGGCCGAGTGCAATCGCGCGCGCCCGCGCAGGTCGGCCTCCGGGAGCTGGAGCAAGGCGGTCGTGAAGGCTGCCTTGTCCATTGCGGCTGCGAAGCGCGCTTGGACGCGCTGGTCGGCGGTGTGCGCGAGGTGCGCAAAGGAGACCGCCTGGCCCGCCAGGTCCGGGTGCACCGCGAGCAGCTCCTGGTGGGCGGAGCGTAGCGACGCCTGGAAAGGCAGCACACCCGTGTCTACCTCCACCACCGCCTGCTCCAGCGCACGCTGGCCGTGGACCAAGAAACGCTGGGCCACGGAGGCGGCTGTCTGCGCCCAGCTGCCGAGGTACGCTGCCCGGCAGCAACGGACGAGCGGGCGCAAGCCGAGACCGCCGTATCTGAGGGGAAGCGTGGCCTGGTGAAGGGCGGCAGGCGACTGGGGGGAAGCCCTGGTGGCGGACCAGGGCCGCCAGGCTCGTCACCATGCCTGCGTCAGAACCCGCGTACGCCGCCAGCGCCCCTGGGGACGGCGGGGTGGCCCGCGTCAGATACTGGGGTCGCTCCGCAATGTTGACCAAGGGGTCAACATGGCCAAAGCCAGCTGCATATCTTGCAGCTCGGGGAGCCGGGCCACAGGCTGGAGGTGCTCCTCGAGGCGGGCTCGCAGCTGCCCCTCCACGAAGGACGGCGCGCCGATGGGGACCCCCAGGAGGGTGAAGCCGTTTGCGGGAGTCAGGCATTCGGGGGGCAGCGCCAGGGTGGGTGGGAGGCCGCAGGGGGACCAAGCTGCACACTTCGACGCCCGGGTGGACAGGCCGAGGGTGGCCGGCTGCCGCTTGAAGGTGACGGAGGCCGCCGCCACGTCTTCCGGAGGGCCGACCATGGTGGTGTCGTCGGCGAAGGTGGGCAGTAGGACCCCTGGATGTGCCGCCGCGGTAGCCTGCAGAGCCCGGTGGTGAGCGAGCGCAAAGAAGAAGCCGGCGAGGGGGTCCCCTTGCTGCGTGCCCGCTTGGGACTGCAGGACCTCCACTTGGTCACCCCCTGTCCTCCAGAGGAGGTCGCTGGGCTGACTGTACCCCAAGCGGAAAAAGGGTACCAGGGAGGGGAAGGTGGCCCGGAGCTCCTCCGCGATGCAGGCGCGCTCCACGGTGTTGAACGCATTTTCTACGTCGACGGCCAGTGCCAGCCACCCCGGGTGTTGGTCCAAGGTTGCACGGACCCGTGGACCACGGCCTCGCCCCCACTCCGCAGCCCCGCGCCGTATTGATGTGGCGCCAGGTGCACCTGCGCCAGCCCCGCATGCTGCTGCCAGAGAACGCGGCTCACCAGGCGGTAGAGGACCTCCCCAATGGCAATGGGCCTGACTCCCCCGCTCGGCTTGTCGAGGGCAAGCAGCGTGCTGGTGCACAGTACGCCGCGGATGGTGGCCGGCACATTGTCCCGGGCCAGATGCTGGCAGATCTGCAGCAGCGCGTTGAAGTCCGCAGCCTCTCCCTCGAGGAAGATCTCCCGCATGCTCAGTAAGCATGCGGGAGGGGCCACCGGCGGCTGCGAGACGGCTGGTCTGCAGAGCCTTCTTGAGGGCGTTGGCATCCAAGACCACCTCCTCTGGTGGAGCGAAGGCGGCCAACCACGGTGGCAGGGGGGAGCTCGCCGGGGGGTGCAGGGAGTCCAGGGCCGCCCGAGTCGCCGCATTGGTCGGCGCCAGCATCGCATCGTCGAGGGCCTGCACAGCCCTGGAAAGCTCACCCGCGTGGCCGAAGCG
>WELB01000028.1:331745-351432 GCA_009602725.1 Spirogloea muscicola
TTTTTTTTTTTTTTTTTTTTTTTTTTTTTTTTTTTTTTTTTTTTTTTTTTTTTTTTTTTTTTTTTTTTTTTTTTTTTTTTTTTTTTTTTTTTTTTTTTTTTTTTTTTTTTTTTTTTTTTTTTTTGTCGTCGCCGCCGCCGGCGCTGGCCTTGCGGCTGCTGCACCCCGGCAGGCAGCTCGCGCCGCGTCGCCGGCGCTGCCCGCGGCGCCTCTCTGCAGTGCGGCTCCAGGCGTGCCTTGCGGCGGCACGTCGATGGGCTGCACGCCGCCCCGGTAGAGGCTGCGGAAGCGGACCCGCGCCCGGCCTGAGCGCCGCAACCGAGTGGATACCTCGGACGACAGCAACTCTGAGCTCAACGGCCCTACGGTGACGGGAAGATTGGGGCAGCGAGTGCTCCTCCCTAATATCCAGAAGGTAACCACGACAGTCCGACGAGGCGCTTGCAATGAGACGGAGCGATCTCATCAAGGTGTAGAACTTCTGTAGCTTCAGAGAAGCTCCAGGTCCAAGCGGCCCTCGACAATGTCTGTATCTGCTGTAGGACCTGTATCAGAGAGGATACAAGACCGCCTGAGCTCTGTAGGCTGCTCTTGAGAGGATCCATAACTGGGCTTGGAGCCCACCGGGCATGTGGGCTTCTCTGGCAGACGATCTTCTCCCATGGACGCGATACGAAAGCAGGCCAGGAAGCTCTCTGAGCAGGTGGCTAAGCAGCAGCAGGTGGGTACGATATGGGCACTCTTGGTCGATGTTGACGACTTCCTTGGATGACTACATCCCGACGCTCTTGCGCATCTTTGAGATCGTCTTTTGGGTTAGGCAAGAATTCGAGTTAGCTGCACTACCAAGGTCATGTCAAGACTGTCATTCAAATACTTGGTCAGGTTGAGGTTACTCTCGCTCAGTCCTGCAGTCTGTGATTACGACGCAGATTCACATGCTTTTTCCTGACCCCATTGGTTAAGATGTAGTCATGAGCAGTATGTCATTCAGTGCAATGCAGAGATTGGGTACTGAAGCTACTATCTTGTCTGTGGTGCACAGGCAGTACTTAAGCAGTTCGGAGGCTCACAAGCACCTCAGCACAGTGAGACCATAATCACTGATGAAGCTGAGCTTCAAAGGCACCAGCAATTAGAGCGGCTGTATACAACCACAAAAGCTGGAAAGGTAAGAAGGTGGCCAAGGACTGTGAATTTGCTGTTAAGTGTCATGTCAGTGAAATTGGAGATGTCCCTCAATGGCAATCAATCAGTCGTTAAGTACTCTACATAACGCCCAGTTGAGAATCTGACCTTTTCCTGCCAAGGATATTCAAATTGCATCTGTCAACCATTTCCTGCACTTCGCTCTCAAGGGACTGGCCAACATCAGTATCTGGCTTCTAGTCATCATCATGAATGAAGGACAGGAAGACAGTTAGCCTGTCAAGCACTCAGAGCCCAGATGGTGGGTAATTGCCTCTCTTCAAGGTTGTGTGTGTACAGGGTTATCAGCGGGAGATTGTCAAGGGAGTGGAAGGTTTGCTTGCAACTGGCATTAAGCAGGTTGAAGTTGGTAAGCTTGTGACCGACTTCAACTCAAAGTCAATGACTCAAAAGTTATCTAATAGCAAACGCGATTAAAATCGAAAGTACGCATTCTGCCTGTGACTTGATGTCATCATGTTTGCTTGGCACTCAATCCTCGGCTAAGCTTGAAGCAAGAATGGTCAGAATCCGAGCTTTGCTTATTTGTCTGTCGCTTGAGCAGTGACCAAGTTGGCAGAGGATTGCCGCAAGTATGGCACAGAAGGGCCAGGCATGGGAGGAGCTCTTGGAAGGGCGTCAGTGCACTACAGCAACGCTGAGACTGCTGTTGAGAAGGAGCGAGAAGCCTTTCACCGAGCTATAACAACCCAGGTGGGTTTCCAGATACAGACCAACAGTCCCTACTGTCAAAAAGACTATACTTGTCGCATGCATCCACCGTGTGTGCAGGTTCCCGGCCAGATTGTCAGAAACTTCTAGCAGCAGATCAAGCAGCAGTGACAGTACTGTCCACCGGCCTGGCAGGTGGCTGAGCCCTTGAAGGCAATGATAATGGGAGCTCCGCTGGAAGATGCCCGACACTTGACACAGCGGTATGACAGGCTGCGGCAAGAAGCGGAAGCTCAGGTGCACCTCTTATCCTGATGATGCAGCTCTTTAAAGACAAGACGCTGTCTGCTTGGGATGGGTGATCTCATTGTACTCAAGAACCTACCAATCACGTGCCAGCTTCGGCTTCTTCCTTATGACAAGGAGGTAGTCAACGTTAGTATTCCTTTCCACTGAGCAGGTTTTGATGATTTCTTCGTAAGCTCCACAGGTTGCAGAAGTGGAGAACCGCAAGACCAGAACGAGAGACCCAAAGAGTGGGCCTGAAAACACGGTGAAGCTCCAGATAGCAGAGCAGAAGATGGCGGAGCTGTCCTCGGCAATGGCTGTCCTGGGCAAGGAGGCTGCGTCTGCCATGACAGCAGTTGAGGCCCAGCAGCAGCGTCTCACATTACAGCGGCTTATTGCGCTGGTGGAGGCCGAGAGGTCATTCCATGCTCGGGCTGCTGAAATGTTGGACCAGCTTCATGCTGAGGTGATACCTCAAGCCTGACCTGTGCTCTCCCTCACTACTTGCATGTATCGTGCATGGGGTCCTGACCTTATCTCTCATGTGCTAGACATCAGTGATGGGCTGTTTGCTGGATCTTGCATACAGATGGTGTCTGAGAGGCAGCGGAGCGAGTCCCTGCCTCCACAGCAAGGGGTCTTTGACTCCATGCCGCCACCTTCATATGAAGACGTGAAGTCAAATGGCAATCGCTTCATGGCTGCACAGAAGGCCATGTTCTTCCTCGCTGAGGTGCAAGACAACCTTGGCTTCCTACTTCCTCCGTGAAGTGGCTTGCTTCTATGACTGTTGGCACCTTCGGTTCACAGTGTTGTACTCTTTCTGATGGTGATTTGAAGAAATTTGGCAGGTCATGCATTCTTTCGAGGCCGAATCAGAAGGGGAGCTGACTTTAACAGCAGGCGACTATGTTGTCGTCCGCCAGGTTAATGCCTAAGTCCAAGCTTGACTAGGCGTCTCTTGTTCCTTGATGACTTTCACCGCCTCTGGCATCATTGGTTGTACTTGAGGTGAAAGGGTGGTCCTTCTGTATAGGGACCTTCAGCAACACGATGATCTCGGCTTTGTGTATTTGCTTGGGGCTGTTTCAAATAGCTGTCTGCTAAGTATGTCGTGAGCTCAACTGACCCGTGCAGTCCACGTGGAGCTAAGAAATTTTTGCACTCAAATGTGTTACTCTGCAGGTGTCGCCCACTGGCTGGTCAGAGGGCGAGTGCAAAGGCAAGGCTGGATGGTTTCCTTCTGCATATGTGGAGCAGCGCCAGCGCATGCCCGCCAATAAGATCCTGGATGCAGGGAACATCTAAATAGCCAACAGTCTGGTTGGCAACAATCACTAGGGACTTGTAACTATGTCATTTCCTCTGCCAGCACCTTCGCCTGCGGTGCAGCGTTAAGGAAAAAGTGAACGGGTCCACAGCTTTGCAAGCCATTTAAGGTCAACAAAAACAGCTTGGCTCCGGTTGGCTCATCTCAATTTAGCTCAGCTTGAGCTGCCGAAATGTCAGCTGTGGCAAAGCTGTGCAAATTGCATGTACGTGCAAGTGCTCAGAAGCTCTGCACGTCTGGCAGCAGTCATCCCACTGTGCCCAGCTACTTGTGATGATCACTAATTGGACCTGGAAGATGTGCCAAGGGTTCTCATTGCTGAGACAGGTAGACAGGTGGACAAAGAGTGCTGATCACAGTGCTGCTGATAGAGACTCAAATGTCTCGCCGCGTAACTTGGTCCCTTGGGTGTCGAAATTGGAGCAAGCGGAGAAAGAGGGATGGGCCAGCCATGCGTACGCGCATGTCAGCTATGTCCACATCGTGCCCGCCTTCGACGAAGCCCCACTCCTCCACCTGCACCCACATTTCCAGCATGTCTTGGTCATCAGCCTTCGCCATCAGAGAGTGGCACTTGATCCCGTGCGACTGGCGGGGCAGCTCTAAGCCATTCGACCTTGAGCACTGGACAAGAAAAACTGAACAGCCACTTTGAGCTACTACAATATGAAAATTGCACAATCCAAGGAGCCAAGTGTGAGCTCAAACATATGTTCGACCTGCTTGGACATGCTCAACCTGCACACTGCTTGTAGATAGGAAAAAAAGCTTGTACATAGACTGCTCATGCAACGAGCATGCTGATGCTCATAGGCACCTGGAAGTCCTCATCAAGCCTCGCTGCACGAATGGCAGCTGCGATGTCAAGGTGGCCCTCAATGACGGCCAGTGCAATCACCAACGACCGTGCAGAGCCTGCCAGCGAGTCAACGCTCGCGAGCTGCCAGTCGTCCAGGTTGTCAAGGTACGCCCTCATTGCCGTTACTACTTTGTCAGGCTGGCTGGGCCCCATAATATCTGCTGAATGTGATGGCTTGACGCCGATGTGGGCCCCCACCTTATCAAGGATAGGATCCCACACTTCTGCCTGCTTGTCTGCAAAAACATCAGCACATCTGAAATCTCTGAGAACTTTGAGTACGGCAGGCCATTGACACCAGGCAGTTCTTAAGCTCGGAAGAGGACATCAGACGTGATACAAGATCCAGGTTCCAGCTTTGGACTGTCAAGGTTTGCAATGTACTCATCTTGTGCGACAGTTCCTCGATAAAATGTGAGAGGAAATAAGGACCTGCCAGGGAGGAGGGTTCGGGAGCTCGCACACACACTGAGTCGGTGTGGAAGTACTTGAGCAGCGTTACTATCACCCGCTCGCGGTCTGTAGCAATCTGGTCGATCGCCGTAGCGGCAAGCTTCATGAGGGGCATTGTAAATGGTCGCACCGACTTGGAGTCCTGGACCGAGATGAAAATGGCGGCAGCATTAGCAGGAGTTGGCGTCAGCGACAACCGAGGACGCCTGATGCACTTCGAGAGCCTGCTTCAGCACTTCATTGTGCCTTGACTCTCCTGCTGGGCCACGTGGGTGCTAGGTGGGCAGCCCAGCCATGGCCGCTACAAGCTCGGCTGAGCTGCCGAAATCTCCATCCTGCAGTGCAGACTTTGATCGAGTCACCACCACTGGCCGCACTCGAGGCCTGCACCCTGCGAGCTGCGAGCTGAGACGTGCTCCTGCCAGCCACTCGGCCGCTGTCAAGCGGCCTGGCTGCAGAGGGGTGTGGTCGGACGCAGCGGCCCCGGTGAGCGCCAGCCGCGACGTTAAACGGAACGAGACAGATAGCGGCCAAAGGCGGCGACTTGGCACCTGCCACTCCCACTCGGCGGCGATGGCCATGGCCAGCGCGCGCGACGGCACCACCAGCGGCCGCCGTGCCGGCGTCTGCAGCTCGCGCCCGTCCAGCAGCACCGCGTACCCGCCGCCGCCGCCGCCGCCGCCGCCGCCGCCGCCGCCGCCGCCGAAGCCGGGAGAAGCGGCGGTGGCCCCCTTGGCTCTCGGAGCTCCTCTCAGATCCTTCCAGCTTGAGCCCCTTCAGGCGCTCCGCNGGCGGCGCCGCCGGCGCCGCCAGTGGCTCCCAATGGAGACTTGGGCGGGATTTGGGATTGGGATTAGGGTTCACGAAGTAGGGTTGGCTGCCTCTCGTCCGTGCCCGCCGCCGCCGCCGCCGCCGGCGCGGGCGCGGCAATGGAGGCGGCGGCCGAGGCCGCTGCCAGGCGCCACGTGTACGAGCTGGTGGTGGCGCAGCTGGCCGGCGACGGGCTGGGCCGGGCGGCGCGCGCGGTCGCCGACGCCGTGCTCGCGCCCTTCCCGCCAGCCTCCGCTCCGCCGCCAGACCGCCTCCTTGCTCTCGTGCGCAAGGTGCGACCCTATCACTCATAAGACACGCCCTCGATTTTCTCGCGGACACGACCACCTCCGCCGCTGCCGCCATAGATGGCGGTGGCCATTGCTGTAGACGGTAGCCATTGCTTGATCGAGCATGCGCCAGGCTCAGGCGCTGCTCTTCTAGTGCCCTTCCGGAGCCGTCGAGCTGGCAACGTCGAAGCCGAAGCTCATGCGCTGAGCTAAAGCCGCACTTGCGATGGCGGCGGCGGCGGCGAGGCCTGCGCCAGGGCCTCGCAGCGGAGGAGAAGGAGGGCGGCAGCAAGGCGAGCGCGCCGGCAGCGGCAGCCTCCGCGCAGCCCACCGCCGCCGCCGCCGCCGCACGGCCGGGCCGCGGCCTGCCGCTGACGACGCCCATCATCTTCGAGTCGGACACACAACCGCTGAAGCATTTAGTGATGACGATATAGACTTAGGGTTAGGGTTTGGGTTAGGGTTAACTCTTCTCTGAGTTGAGGGCCTGACCTCATAGTTGTAAGGATGCAGCCAGTAGTAACGAGTTCCGGGGATTGAGTGACGTCTGCTCAAGTCTCGCTGCATCCGTCTCCTCTCCCTTTATCTGCTGTCCTTTTCCTACAGCATGCACCTGCAGTATCCTGGGACGCACCGCCGACTGTGGTTGCAACCGGCGGCCCTGGCGGGCCCATAAGCGCTTATTCCGCCTCAACTTCCGCAACGCCACTGTTGATGGGTGCAGGGACGGCGGCGTGAAGCGGGAGCCCAAGGCCTTCCTCAACCACGCTTCGCAGGCCGTGTCGGAGCACAACGTCTGCACCTCTCTGACCTCAAGCTGCTGGCCGCGTGATTGCTGGCAGGCATCGTGGAGTCCGGCGCAGGCTGCACCTTTTGACGTGCAGCGCAGCGGCGGCAGGGCGCAGGCACATCTGCACGATTCAGCGCCGACGGCCGGTGGCTCGCCACTGGCGGCGCCGATGCCTCCCTCAAGCTCTATGAGGTCGCCAACACCGCAGCCCTTGTGGCCGCTACCTCCTGACCCAACAGGCCCCGGTGTTGCTGGGGTCCGCGCCAAGGAGCGCACTGCTGATACTGCCATGCTGCTGCGTGGGGTCCAGGTGGAGGCTCTCAGAGCGCAGTTTGCGCCAACCGAGGAGGGCTCTCTGGTGGAGCGCCCCAAAATCCGCGTCTACCTCGACCACGCCCAGGTCCGCTGCCGACTGCCACAGCGGGCAGCCGCCTGCTGTCCACGGTTGCCACTCTGCGGTCGGCCTTGGCTGCTCCTGCAGTCAGCTGCTAGTGCTGACGGCTGCCTGGGGCCCGGGAGTGGTGGCGCATCGGCAGCGCAGCAAATAAACGACGCGGACTTCCATCCGACTACGCCCATCCTCATCTCTGCCGCCGATGACAGCACCATCAAGTGGGCTGCCATTTAAGCTGCCTTCGCAACTGCCGCCTGTGCAGCCCTTACATTGTCCTCTGTTTTACAATGATGTCATAGAAAGCCTGTCGCTATTGTCAGCTCCACTCAAGGGCGCTGTTAAGGAGACCTGCTCTGCTGCTATGCGTTGGCGCAGGTTCTTCGACTTCCGGTATACTGCCCGGCGAGCCTTCCGCGTCATCCAGGTGCTCAGCCTCTCGTCCAGCCCACCGGCAGGGCCAGGCTAACAGGCTCGGTACATTCGCCAACAGTCGCCAAAGCAGCAGCGCCAAAGCCTAGCGCGCTGCATTGGCTGGTGCCGGCGCAATTTGTGGTCAGGATACTCACCGCGTGAAGTCCGTTGCCTTCCACCCCTGTGGCGAGTACGTCCTTGCTGGTGAGATGTGCTCCGTCCAAGTTCCTGTAGGGGATACTAAGAAATTGCAGATTACAGTCTTCGAAACATGAACCAGGACTTCTGGCTAATGGCTTAAGGAGCTTCTGTCGCCAACACTGCTACTGCCCTTGCCTCGGTTGGAGATGGCTGTTGAGGCTTGGTCGTACACTGTGAACGATATCTCATGCTTAGGTGTACACAGGCACGGAGCATGCGCTGCTGCACCTCTACGATGTGAATACGTTCAAGTGCTTCCTGTCGGCGGCTGTCCAGCCGCCGCACATCGGCGGTACCGTGAACCAGGCGAGCAGCGCTGGGCTGGTGTCACTGCAGAGCGCGCTCGCTGGCCGCTATTGCAGTGCTGCGCTGAAGGGGTGGCTTTGCTGCAGATGGCAACTGCTGATGCTCCTACCGCTCTCCTGTCTCCCCTCCTCTTGGCTGCTGTTGCCAGGTCCGATACAGTCAGACCGGCGCGGCGTATGCAAGCTGCCACAAGGATGGAGCTGTGCGGCTGTGGGACGGCGTGACCGGGCGCTGCGTGCGTGTCCTGGGTGGGCCCGACATCACCACCGCTGCCAGTGGTGCCGGCCAGGCCGATGCTGCCACTGGTGAAGGTGCGGCACGGCCTGAGGCAACAAGTGTGGCCTTCAGTCGAGACCAAAAGTGAGTTACTGCCAGCTAGTGGTGATCATAGCGGGCTGAAGTTGTACAGTCAGGCTTTTGTATGTTGTGGACACCAGATCTCAAGTATATTCTTTGGACACCAGTTCTTCAAAGAAAACCTGACTTTGCTGTGGTACTGCAGCAGCAGCATTGACTGTGGAGGCTTTGAGCTGCTTTGCAGGTACTTGCTGACATGTGGAAAGGATGGCACTGCTAGATTGTGGGACATTGGCAGTGGCCAGCAAGTGCAGATATTCGGTGGCGGCGGCGGTGGCGGCGGTGGCAATGGCAAAAGCAGTGGCGACGCCACACCCTCCTCTGGCCAGGTGCATGCGACAAGCAGCAGTAGTTGCATCAAGCCATCCGTTCAGGCCGTGTCTGGCGCTGCTAACGGTTGCAGGGAGCAGGGTGGCGGCCAGGCGGCATTCGATCATGTGGAGGAGCTGGTACTGAGCACAAGCGGCGTTACAAATGAGGTGCGTAAGTTATGGGGGGCACTTCAGCCGCCAGTGCTGCACCTGCGTGAAGCACCACAGGGTTGGCTCTAAGCGATGCCAGCTGGGCAGCCCTGCAGGTGGTGGTGTGGGACGTCGTGACGGGCAGGGAGGTGGCGCGCTTGCCCTCAGGGCACACCGGTTCTCCAACCACACTTGCACATTCACCGGCCGAGGCGGTATTTGCAACAGCGGGCGCCGACAGCGTTGTGCGCCTGTGGGTAGAGCAGGCTAAGTCATTATAGTGGGAGCACCCAGGGACTGGCGGCTCAGCTGCTGTCAAGATTCCTGGCGGCACAGGCGGTAACGCTCTCTGTGGGTCGATGATGGTGCTGCCATTATCGCTAGCGTCACCGCAAGCACTGCTGCGCTGTGCTCGTCCGGCTGGGCAGGGGTGACCACAGAAGCTAACTGATCGGAAGAGGGTTTTGCGAGAGGAGCAACACCAGCCAGCTGTGAGGGCTTGGAGGACGGCGCATGCCAGCTGCCGTGGCACGAAGGAGGTCGGGGTAGTTGCAGGGAAAGCGCTGGCGGCAGCGCCAGAAGCGCCACTGGTGAGGAGAGCGGTGCTGCATGCCAAGGGCAAAGGGAGTGGGGAGGTGAGTGAGAAGGGGTGGCGATGCATGTGACGTGCCAACACTGGCTCTGGGACCATTTGTCTTCTCGTCAGCAGAAAAGCAGCATGTCAAACGGCCTGCTTCCAAAAGCAGGGCATATGTTCTTGATTCTGTGGAGGACGAGCACACAGATTGTAAATGCCGCATGGTCCTTTTGGTACATGTGCCTGCCTGAGGACTGTGGACTTCTCCATGTAGATGGGCTTGATGACGGCCCCCTTTTACTATGCGCAGTTTTTACATCTGCCTGCAGTGCCAGCCCAGCTCCTACAATCATTTTCTTTGTGGGAGCCTCTGCAACCTCAGGCACGTTAGTAGCCAAATATATTATCCCTGCTCCATGTGATCATGGCTGCCCTCAAAGGGAGGCTGCTCCTTTGAAGAGAAGCTCTTCACATAGAGAAGAAGCTCATTTAAAGAGGGCGATGGCTGTGAGAAGCGAGCCAAAAAAATTGCTGCCGCAGACGCCGCCCATAGACATAGCCACGTACTTCAACACAAACCGGATGTGGCAGGCCCCAGCTGATTGATCAGGAGTAGATTTAAGTTGACAGACTGTATCATAGCAAGATAGCAAAATAGAAAGATAACGAGAGTGGCGAGATAAAGAGATAGCGAGATAGCGAGAAAACGACATAGCGAGAGTGGGAGATCACAAGATAGCGTTAAGTTGAGAAAAAGCATTAGGAGGCAGAGGTTTTGCCTCGCTTGAGGTCTTCCCAGGTTTTTCCTCGACAGAGGTTGTGCCTTCGACGAAGGCAGAGGGAGAGTGGCCGAGTGGTTAAAAGCGACAGACTGTAAATCTTTTGAAATGTTTCTGCGCAGCTTCGAATCCTGCCTCTCCCGAAAGGGTTGAAACCCTTTCGTACAATTGATAGAATCTACAGCTATGGTACCTCGAAAAGTAAATAATACAATAACTAGTCCAATTGCAGACTCTGCAGCTTCTACAATTAACACGAAAAGATCATTGAATGACCAAAGAGAGAAGGCACCCAATGCGGCATGAAACGGAAGGAGGCCAAGCAGAGCCAATCCACTGTTCAGGCAACCAGTGCGAAGGATGGGGCTACACCAATCGAAGCCCTTGGCTTAGAGGCCCTTGGCTAGGGGGGCTGAGGTAGTAGGGCGAAAGCACAAGTGAAGGGGAACTTCAGTATCCACGAGTGAGTACGGCACCGCATATACAAGTTGACAGGCTAAATTAGTGCTAGAGCACCGCTACGAACGTCAGTGCCCTGGCTTAGAAGAAGCAGCTGTTCCAGAGGGCTGTGAGAGAAGTGGCTCTTCCATGTAAAGCAATAGTTGTGAGATGTCAGCCCAAAGGAAGATATAATAAGGTCTGAAAGGGCCGTGTGAGAAGAGAAGGCAGCTCAGCTTTGCTCATCCTTTTTGGGGCTGGCATCACACAGCCACCGACCTCTCCTGGAAGCCTCTTTCCGCCTAGAGCTCTGGCAGCTCTTCCAAGAGCTGCCAGTGCTTTAGCCTGAGATAATGAAGACACAAAGGGGGCGAGGCTGTGAAAAGCGAGCCCGAAAACTTGACATAAGTGAAAGAGGAGAAGAAGTAAGACTCTTCCGGTAAGAATGCGGCTGCTGATATTGAAAGAGCGGCTGTGAAAGCCAGCCAGATGCAAATAGAGTAGAGGGCAATGGCTGTGATGGCTGGCCAGCCCAGAAGTGTGAAGAGGCCAGTCACGGGGGCACGGTGATTCGGGGCACGGTCCGCCGTTGACCGTCGGGGGCCGCCACGGGTCTGCAGCTTCTGGGGGACCTGCAGTACCCACGAGTGAGCACACCGAGAGACGACACGCTACCTTTGGTGAGCCGGAGTGAGCACACCGCCACGGAAGCCAGTGGCCTGGCCGTAGAAGAAACACCCTTTCCAACGTTGAGGCAATGGCTGCGAGAGGCCAGCCCAAAGCGGTGCACACGGTCTGGGAGGGCCGGAAGGCGCAACAGGCACGGAAGTACTGTTGATGGTTGTATCCGCCGCCGTCGACAGCCAGAAACGACCGCCATCCCCCGCAGGCCGCGAGCTCTCCCCCTCTAGCCGGCCATGACGCCGCCGCCGCCGCCGCNCCGCTCCGCCGTCGGCCCCGGCGGCGCCGCTGGCGCTGGCGCTGGCGCTGGCGCTGGCGCTGGCGCTGGCCGTCGTGACGCGCCTCGCCGCCGGGCACGAGCTCTGCCTGGACTCTGGTGAGACCGCCGCTTGCGCCTCGTGTAGAAGCGCCAGTCGCAGGCCGGACGCCCTCGGCGAGTCTCGGCGCGCAGCACCTCTGCGACAGCACCTTTGAGGCACTCCACAGAAGCCTCCTTCTGCCACGCCACCTTATAGCTCTGTCGCTGATTCTTTGCCTTGCTCCTCCCACTCGACTACAGGAGGCCCGTTTGCAGTGGGCGGCGCCGGCTTGCAGTTCTGCTCGCAGCCTGCAGCATACAGCACCAAGGGTTGCTGCACGACGGCTGATGACGACGAGCTCCGCTTGCGCTTCAGGAACATGAGCATCAACAACGCTGCTTGCGCCACCATCGTCAAGAAGCTCCTCTGTGCTGTCAGCACCTTTTCCAAAACCCCTTATGTTGGAGGTCCTTCTTCACTGCTTTCTAGCAACTGTTGCCTTGAAGGAAAACCCTCTGCCAAGTTCGCAAGCTGATGCAGTCAGACTGCTCAGACTGATCGTCTGAAAACAAGATTGGCATGCGCAGTCAGCAGGTCATTGTGCAGTACCGCAGACTTTGATCTTGCCAGGCCATGTTGGCCTCCTGCTCATGCAGCAATGCGATCCCTGGGCCGCACATCTTTTCGGCCTAGAGGCGCAGGCGCCACGGGGGTTGCCCTATCTTTGCACTGCCGCGCTGCGATCGTCAGCCGGCCTGCCTCCTCCCGCTCCACCATCAGCCGAGTCGGCTTCGGCGCTTGACACAGGGCCAGCTTCCTTCTGCACCGCCGTCTGGCGAGCCTGCCAGAACGCCTCGCTGCTGGACTCGCCGTTCGCAGCGCTTCTTCCCTCCTCGTCAGCACCCTCGGACGCTGCTCTGCGGTCCAACCTCAGCGCTCTCTTCGCAACCGAGCAGGACTTCTGCACTGCCGCCGGTCCGCAGTCTGCCGCAACTGCTGGCTTCTGCTACAACGGCACGCAGTTTAAGCTGCCCGCAAGCGAGCCATACACAGGGCTTGGCGGTGTCTGCCTTGAGCGCATTGCTCGGGGCGCCTACCTCAACCTTGTTCCGCACCCCGACGGGTCTCAACGGGCCTTTGCCAACACTCAGCGTGGGGAAGTGTTCCTCGTTGGCCTCCCTGCGCAGACTTCTAGTAAAGCAGTTATTGAAACGGTGGCCCCCTTCTTGAACCTCAGCGACAGGTATAGCACATTTCACTCTGCGGGTCAACATTGGCCAAAGCAGTAATGCCCTGTCAGCGTTTCATTTTTTGATTTCAAGGTTGCCGTGTCCTCATTCCAAGGTTTCCATGTTCTTATTTGGCAATGCCACATTCCACTGACGCACTTTCTATGCTGATATTGGACTCGCAGAGTGATTGACAATGGTGAGATGGGCTTGCTTGGCCTCGCCTTTCACCCCTCCTTCGTCACGAACGGCAGGTTCTTTGTCAGCTACAACTGCGACATGAGCAAGCATGCAGATTGCGCAGCGGAGTGCGTGTGCACTGAAAAGCTCGGCTGCAACCCTTCCGAGGGTGGCGTAGAGTGTGCCTACGCTTCTGTTGTTGCAGAATACTATGCACCACCAGATGTAAGCAAAAGCAAAGCCGCCTCATCCCGTCTGCTTAGGCACTTAATCGTGGCAAAAGAAGCCTACTGCACAAACAGCACTTGCACTGCTCATCTTTCAGGAAAAGGCCAGACCTTAAATTTCATACACAGTGGTATGGTTGCCCTTGAGGTTGCTGAAGCTTTGTCTCTTGATCTTGTGGCAGTCAAGCAGGGCAATGAAGAAGGAAGTGAGGCGAGTCATCACTCTTGGCCAGCCGTACAGCAACCACAAAGGAGGGCAGCTGCGATTCGGGCCAGAGGACGGTTATCTCTACCTGCAATTTGGGGATGGCGGCAAGGGCGGCGATCCCTGGAACTTTGCACAGAATCTTGCCGCCCCCCTGGGCAAGATGTTCCGCCTGGATGTTGATCAGAGCTCTGGTGAGTGCCTCCTGTAGTCAGCTCTGTAACACACTTTCCTGCAAGATTGCAAGAGGTGCAGGTTGTGCTGCCTATGCAGCTGCAGGTACCAACTGTCGTTCAGAGCTCAGAGCACATTCTAGTGAACCTCTGTCGCTCGGGGTCTGTAAGCCTCAATTTGGATGCCTGGATGCCTGAGCACTCTGCGGCTCTTCTTAACAGAGAGCACATATGGCAACTATTCCATCCCTTACGACAATCCATTCATTGGGCGGCCGGGTGCGTTGGGCGAAGTTTGGGCTTACGGCCTTCGGAATCCCTGGAAATGTTCGTTCGATCGTGAACGCCCATCCTACCATATCTGTGGAGATGTAGGCCAGGTAAGAGCATATGTTGCTCTTTCCAACCCTGCCATAGAGTGCAATTGTCTAAGCTGGACTACATTTGGGAGTAGTGGTGCCAAGAGGCGACTTTCTAAAGAAGGCCTTTTCTTGGTCTCTTAGGATGCTGAAGAAGAGGTAGACATCATCACAAGGGGCGGGAACTACGGATGGAGGCTGTATGAGGGGACCTTTGTGTACAATGCAAGCCCCTCGCCAGGCCAAAACTTCAGTCAGGCTTCTGACACATCGCTCACATGGCCGATACTTGAGTACAGCCACGAAAGCCTGGACAATGGCGGGACAGGTGCTTCTGTTATTGGTGGTTACATCTCTCGTTCTGCTGTCGATCCATGCCTCTATGGCAGGTGTGAGTTTCACGTGCTACTTGAAAACTGAGGCCTTTACTATGTCTCTACTTTCAGCCCCTGTTTTACTTCTCTTATCTCTTTGCTTCTGTTGCGTGCTTCTAAGGAAAGCTGTGTACGTGTAGGAGTTTACGCAAGGTTTCATCCTTTCTATATTGTCTGCCTCCTTCCTCTTCTTGTACTTGTCTTGACTTGACATATGCTTTTGCCTTGCAGATATCTGTACAACGATTATTCAGGTCCCATGTGGGCCGCTTCAGAGCAGCCCTTGAACAGCGGGAACTTCACAAGCACAAGAATCAGCTACATGTGTGCCAGTGACTCGCCCATCAGCTGCAGCCTTGTGGGCTCCAGCAGCACCCCTGACCTCGGTCTGGCATGGGGTTGGGGCGAAGACAACCTTGGAGACTTGTACGCCCTCACAGAGACCGGTATTTACCGCATTGTTGCCCCCGACCGGTGCAACATCGTGTGCAACAAGACCTTGCCTTCTCCGCCGCCGCCCCTGTCAAGGTCGTCTAGGCCACCTCCTCCACTACCACAATCGACACCCCCTGTCTCCTTCACGCCACCCAACACAGGTCTCCAACCTTCACCTCCATTGTCCCCTCCCGTGGGTCAACCAACCTCTTCAGATACCTCAGTACCACCTGCTCGGCCGTCCGCTGCCCCCTTGACCACTTCAAGCCCCTCACAGCCTCCTCCTCCTTTGCTTCCCTCTCCTTTCTACCCTCCCCCTTCTGCAGGACATGGCCTCCACAGGAAGTACAGGCTATATAGCCAGCTTCTTGTGTTGTCTTCTATGTGTGTAATGTCCTTATTCTAATTTTCACCATGAAAGGTCATGTGTAATGTGGTCTTGAAGCTTTGCAGCTGTAAGCTGACAACTTCAACCTGCAAGTCAATGCTAAACTGTCGTACTCTTTGCCAGACAATCATTTTATTATTTATGAAGGCCGCCATTTGTCAGGAGTGCATTGCGTTTTGTCTGTCACTGCATGCGTGCCAGGTTGCACTCAGTGCAGGGTGCGGTAAGGACCTGCCATCTTGGTCACACAATCTGACCTTCTAGGGGCTGGGCATATGCAATGTCTTGGCTGCTTGGGTCTGACGTCACGGCTGCTAGTGTCAGGACTTGTCCTTCTTCGAAGATGGCTTTGTTTGGGGCATGATCAAGGGGCCTGTAACTTGGTCTCCACAAGAAGCAGAAGCAGAAGCATACAGGCACTCTCTCTGTTTCTATTGGCCAGATAGTGGTCTCTCTGATTCCAATATAGCCAAGACTAGTGGAACCAGTAGTACTAATCAATCTGAAAGAACAGAGAGCAAACAAATCAGTCCCGCCTCCCCTCCCCGACCCGCTCAGTGTTCACGGGTTAGCAAGTAGAGGTCGCTTATCGATGCCCAAACACGGCATATAGGTTCTGGTCCAACCTTAGGTGGGGGGTTGCCGCCCACGTCGCCATCGCGGGGCCCATGAACAATTTTAGATGACGGGGATCGGTTGGGCCGGCGACGATACGCACACCAGGCGCGTGGCCCCGCAAAGGGCGGGAGAGAGATTCCCGCGAACCCAGGTCTGGCCAAGGGACAAAGGAACGTGCCCCCGTTGACTCTGCCGCAAGGAGCCGCATCTCTCCCGGCACTTGTCCAATACCCGTGGCTCTGATATGAACGCGTCAGCTGCGGCGCGGCAGTCGACCGGCTTCGTGGGTCTAGCTCTACTGCCACCGCGCTGCGCCCCAGCTGCTTTCAGCGGCTCCAGACCCGAAAGCAAGCACCGGCAGTGCCACTCAGAAGCGCATGGTCGCTGCCGTGCTGCGTGACAGGAATGAGTTGTTCTGCCAGCATCGTTCCAGCGGCGCACTCTGGGAGCGGCTCCGCCTGCATGTAGAATAGCACCTTCCGCATTGCATGGCACTTGTCCAATTAAGCTGCTGTACTCCTCCACGCTGTCATGCGCCTGCAGTCTGAGACAGACACGCCTCTCACTCGTGCCTATGCGAGCTTGGCAGCTAGCCTCCGAGAGAGCACAGTAAGCACAGGATGGGAGCAGCAACAGGGGCTGATGGCGCGAAGTTGCAGTTGTGGCATGAGGTTACTGCTTGGGAGTCTCATGAACTCATTCGTGCATGCAACTGTTAGATGTCTTCGCACCTGATCTTTAGTAGCACCGTAGGGCATAGCAGTCGTATAAGTTGGGCTGTTGCTTGCTTAAGCATCGACATCACTCAAAGCTGACCGCATCATAATAGTACTGTGATGCTTCAACGTACTATTGTTATTGGAGGGAGTTCACATTCGGTGCCAGATATGGCAGTATTACCTACACCTACATGTTGGGGATGTACTGAGGCTGAAGCTATGATCACGATAACGCAGCGTATTTCTGACTCCACTTTACTTGTGATTTCAAATACAACCAATGCCCTTTTGTTGAAGGGCTGAAGTCCTGGGCATGACAAATGCAACATCAAGCTCAAGCTGCGCACAGCTATGCGAGCATGTTCTGTGACGTGTCTGATACAGATACTACTTTGGCGTATGTATGGCTTGCAATGAAACCAAAGAGTCCTCAGTCTGTCAAGCTTACTGATTATCAATGCTCTCCCTTATGCACATGCCACACATGTTTATGACACTCTGGCTTGTTTACTTCGCATTCAAGCTTTGCTTCGTTGTCAGCATGTTGATGGTGCTGGCACAGTGCTGCATTGAAGGAAGGTGGTGCAGCCCCTGAGATAATGGAGTGTGTCCTGAGTGAAGGAGCCAAGTACAAAGGCAAGCACATTGATACTTCAATAAGAGAATGGGTAGCTACAGCTTGTTCTCACGGCTTCTAGAGGTCTCTTATGATGCATACTTATAATCACACACAATCGCCTCTACTAATGGATCTGCATACTCTTGCTCATCCACATACTCTCCTCTACTTGTAGATTGTCAAAGTCAAGGTGCTCTGGAGCACCTTGACTTTGACAATTTACTGACAGGAGAAAGTATGTGGATGAGCATGTGTATGCCTATCCATTAGTAGAGGAGGATATGTGTTAGTTTGTATGTATGTATGTATGTATCAATGAGACCTCTGTTGTATATTATTATTGTGAAATCAGTTGAAATGATGAGCATTACTATGCAGCATAGTCATGCAGCCTGGAGTGGACCAGCCGGCCACACAGCACTACACTCGTCACCGAACATGTCAACCTGCAGGCAGCACAACACATGGAGAGCTGATCAGTCTTTGCAGGTAAGGTAACTCTCTGCAGCACTTCAGTGGCTTTCTGCAGTGGCAGACTGTCTAATTGTTGCTCACAGTGATGCATCCCTTCGCCTGGAGCTCGACCTTCGAGAGGAAGCCAAGCAGGCCCTCATAGTCGTCAAGGTCCATGACGGGGCTTGCGGGTCCGGCCGCAGCGGTGGCAGCGGTGATGGTGGCCTCCAGATCCTCGAAGTGGTCTGGGAGGTCATCGCGCTCAGCCTCGTACTCATGCGGCGGGCTCGATAGAGGCGACGGCATGGCAACATCAAAATTTGGCAATGTCAGAGCCCCACATTGCGGACTTGCAGGGCCTGTTGAGAACCTGCTCGCCACAGTACGGTCTAGCATCAGTACCACGATCAGTTTATACGGCACACCGTGCTGCACAGGCCACCCGTCAAAATGTGTCGGGTGAAGGTCAGGCGGGTGATCAAGGTCGCAGCTTGGCTGACAGCAGACACGAAGCAGGCTGCAGTGGCCACTGCCAAAGGGTTGAAACGTCAGCCACTATGATCCACATACCGGAGGCTGTTGCAAGGCCCTGGCGTGCTTCATTGGCACAGATGGCGACTTCATAACAGCTTTGTTGACGCCCAGGGTGGCTTTCCGCTTTCTGGACGAAGACTGGACGGATGCTAAATTTGCGTGCCGAGTGGATTCGCTCGCGCCGTCGGGTCCTGATACACAGGCAAATGCTGAAAATGACACTGGCTGAGAGCTAGGAGCTCAATTACATGGTGAGGGCACAGTGAAGACACCATATGTAGGTGAATACAAGCACGAGCAGCCGGGCCTGTAAGCCAGTACCTCGGGTTTTAGCGAAACGTCGGGCCAAGGCGAGGCCGGCCTCGCTCTTCCAGAGCCGAATCACGCCGGCCTGGATAAGCTGCGCCGCAGCAAGGCTATCCGGCGCCGCTTCGTCGGCGCCAGAGAGGGCAATGTGGCAGGAGAGCGCCAGGCACTGCGGCGCCGATGCCTCGGCCATGCAGCGCGCACGGGGGATGGGCCGCAGGCGGCGCGGGCGCAGGTGCGTGGTGGGCGGCGGCGGCGGGGGCAGCGGCGGCGGCGGCGGCGGGGGTTCTGCCGGCAATGCTGGCCCGTGGGATCCCCTCCCAGGCTGCAGAGGCAGGTCACCGTTTCCGTTGCCGCCAGCGCCGCCACTGCCGCCGTCGGGGCGGTGGGCCCCCCGCGCTGCGTTCCTGCTCCTCGCCACCAGTCCAGAGGCGATGAATGTGAGACACGCCCAACGCAGCTGGCTCTCTTTTTAGGGTTTGGGTTTAGGGTTTCTGATCTGGATCTGGCAGCCTACGGTGTCGGGCTTCTCTTGACAAAGCGGAAGCTGACAGCCTGACATCTCTGGCTTGCCCAAGTGCTGCACGTTGTACTCGTAACTCGTTGGGAGTTCTGCTAACACAATTCCTGAGGGGATGCCCCTGGTTCCTGACACCCATGTTCCAACGCTCGGTGAAACCCCTGACTGAGGCCGACAGGCCGTCTGCTCTGAAATGTCCCACAGCTAGCCTTTGCTGCCCGCGACAGCCAATCCTGCATCCACCGCAGCCCGCAGCGGCCGCCAGCCTCGCCCCTGCTGCAGCCTCCGCAAAGGGCCGCAGCCGGCTGCCTGGGTCCACCAGCACACCCGAAGTGGAGCTTCTCTTCCGCTTCACCACAGCGTGCTCATGTAGTAGGGGCTAGGTTCAGGAGGTTCAGGGTTTAAGGGTGCGGGTTTTACGGATCTTAGGGGTTTGTGGGACTATGGGTTATGGTATCATGGGAATGAAAGTGTATGGGTTTATGGGATCGTGGGATTATGAGTGCAGGTTTTCAGGTGGTGGGGTGGGGAGCGCGCACCTGGCGAGGCGCTCGCGCTCCTCGCGCTCGCGGTCCAGCCGGTCCGCCTCCTTCTCCTGCTCGCGGCGCTCGTCCGCCGAGCCCGCGCGCCGCCCCCGCCCGCTTTTTTTTTTTTTTTTTTTTTTTTTTTTTTTTTTTTTTTTTTTTTTTTTTTTTTTTTTTTTTTTTTTTTTTTTTTTTTTTTTTTTTTTTTTTTTTTTTTTTTTTTTTTTTTTTTTTTTTTTT
>WELB01000028.1:354506-379655 GCA_009602725.1 Spirogloea muscicola
GGGGGGGGGGGCGGGGAGGGGCGCGTTTCTCACCCCTCGAGTGTAAGCACGAGTGAAGATGGGCTTCTGGCTGAGATGGATGGGCTTGCCGGCAGCATATCTGTCTTTCTTGCACCAAGCGTGTGCCCGCCTGTTTGCAGCGAGCACATGCTCATGCTTGCACCAGAAAGCTGGACGGACGTGTGATGGTGACGGAACGGCTTGAGATCTGCGGTCCCGTGTTCTAACATCAAATAACCTCTATTTGCTGACCTAATGTGACTGAGCGGGTCCGCTTAGCAGCCGGTGATATACCTATGTAGATGTGCTTGCCCATGTGCTTTGGCCAATCCGGCCGTCCATCACCAGATAAATGCGTCCATGAGAGAAGCTGCTGCGGCTTTACTCACCGGCCGCCTGGGAGGCGGTCGGGCGAGTCCAGCACAACCAACAATTGCCTCGCCGACTCTCCGCTACGTGGACATCACATCGTGACCCATGGTCATCAGTGAGTGCAGAGGAAGGAGGAGCTCTAATGGCTTCAGTAGTACTTAGATTGACTCACCAGGTGGAGAGCTGAAAGAAGTAGCTCTTCCATTGGGGATTGACTCACCAAGCGGAGAGCTGAAAGAAGTAGCACTTTGAGGGGAGTTTGGCTGTGAATGGCCAGCCCATAAATGAAACGGTGTGTGTGTTGAGTGATGGAGGGCCTGAGTGGCCAACTACAGTGGCAAGCACATTGACAGATGGTCATATTGCCTCCTTCATGTCATGCGCTCCGCGCTCCTCCCCCTTTGTGGGTTCTGAGCGGGTCAGCTTAGCAGAACGGGTAGCTACAGCTTGTTCTTACGGCAAGTGCAGTAAAGATAATCACATGATCTGCCCCAAAGCCAAGCACGAAGCTATCATGTGATTTCGCCATATGTCGTATCTGTGAAACAATCATCACGTCAAGTCTACCCGAGGGGTCACCTTATGTTCACTAAGATAAGTCTCACGGCATTGGCGGGACAGGTCATAGGATTCACTGAGGAAAATGACTACGGCCATCTCTGTACCGTGCTCTGAGCTGTACAACCCATCATCAGTCGTTGAGGTCTCTACTTATGTATTATAATGCCGACTTACAATCTCCTTCACACCTTCATTCTTTCAGAAAATAACCTCGTTAGCAAAAGCTGATACGTAATGCACGGTTTGTGCTGCCTGCAGGTTGACAAGTTGAGGGACGAGTATAGTTCTTTGTGGCCAGCTAGTCAAACTAGTCAAGCAAGTCCAAGTGCTACAGAGCACCTAGACATTGACAATCAACTAGTAGAGGAGGGCGTAAGGATGAGCATGAGTATGCCAATCCATTGTATGCCAATCCATTGATTGGCATACTCATGCTCATCCTTACGCCCTCCTCTACTAGTTGATTGTCAATGTCTAGGTGCTCTGTAGCACTTGGACTTGCTTGACTAGTTTGACTAGCTGGCCACAAAGAACTATACTCGTCCCTCAACTTGTCAACCTGCAGGCAGCACAAACCGTGCATTACGTATCAGCTTTTGCTAATGACTCATTCTGCAGGTTTTCAGTAGAAAGCCTGGTCTTTTGCTTGGGCAGACTGCCCAATTGTAGCTCATTGATGCCTTACTCTACCTCGAGCTCGACCTCAGAAAGGACGCCAAGCAATCCCTCAAAGTCGGCCAGGTCCATGACAGAAAGGCTTGCGGCGCCGGCCGCAGCGGTGGCAGCAGTGTTGTTGGCCTCGAGATCCTCGAGATGGTCTGCGATGTAGTCGAGCTCAGCATCGAACTCGCGCGGCGGGTTCGGTAGCAACGGTGGCGAGGCAACATCATCGGCGGTGGCGAAGTCGGAGCCCGCTATTGCGGAAGAGTACTGCACAATGAGGGCCTGCTCGCCACAGTTCGGTCGCGCATCAGTACCATGCTCAGAGAACACCGCACAGCATGCTGCACAGGCCATAGGTCACAATCTGTCGGGTGAAGGTCAGGCGGGTGCTCAAGGTTGCAGCTTGGCTGACAGCTGGCAAGATGCAGGCTGCAGTGGCCACTGCCTAACGGTTGACAAAGTCGGCCATCATTACTGAGACATACCGGAGGCTGTTGCAAGGCCCTGGCGTGCTTCATTGGCACTGCAGATGGCTTCATGAGGGCGTCGGTGACGCCCATGGTAGCCTTCCGTTTTCTTGTGTTCCAGGCCGAAGACTGGACACCAGGTGGCTTTGCGAGCCGAGTCTTGCTCGCGGGTGCTGAGACACAGGCAAATGCAGTAAATGACACCGGCTGAGAGCTGAGAGCCCATTGAGTGGTGAGCACAAGTGAAGATAGCATATGAAGGTGGATACAAGCACGAGCAGCCGGGCCGGTAAGCCAGTACCTCGATTGCGTGCAAAACTCCGGGCGAAGGCGAGGCAGGCCTCGCTCTTCCCGAGCCAGACCACGCCGGCCTGGATAATCTGCGCAGCAGCGAGGCTAGGCGGCGCCGCTTCCCCGGTGCCGGAGAGGGCCATGTGGTAGGAGGGCGCCAGACGCTGCGGCCTCGATGCATCGGCTATGCAGCGCGGACGGGGGAGGGGCCGCAGCCGGCGCGCCGGGGGCGACGGCGGCGGCGGCGANCGGGCGTGGGAGGCCGCGGGAGCGGGGGGGACTGCAGGGCCAGCGCTCCGAGCTCCCCGAGGATGAGGACGAGGATGAGGTGGGAGGGTGCGGGGGGAAGGACCGGGGTAAACAAAATCAATGCAGAAATCAAAATGGGTTAAATTGGAGGATGGGGGAGTCTTCCAAGGGGGCGGGGGGCTGTGGAAAGCTAGCCAGAAAGAATGAAGAAGGAAGGTACCACGCTGAGGCTGTTAACGGCGGTAGGCCGGTTGCAGTGTTGCTTGCAGGCGCGCACGAGACGCGGCGCTGCCAGCAAGTACCGCGTCCCTGTGCCCGCCTAGCCGTTCCCCTTCCTCCCTCCCCTCCGTCCCTCCCCCCTCTCCCTTGGGGAGGGAGAGGTCCATCCTTTTCTGTGCCGGCCTTTCAAGGGGTCTGCTTTCCGGCGGCTAATCCTTCTGACTTGCGGCCGATGAATTCAAGGCTACTAGATGATCATTTCACAGCCATTGCCCCCTTCCCAATAGCTGCTCCCTCTCTCCTCCCCGTCACCGCTCTCTCGCCCAACGGCCTGGGCCTGCAGGCGGGCCCCCTTCCTCGCCCACCTCCCTCCTCGGCCGCCTCCAACCCGACCCCGGCAGGCTCTGGCCAGGCATCAGAGCCGCGCCTCCGCCCCGCCGGCTCTCTCGCCCGCGCCTCCGCGCCGCCATGGCCCTCCCGCCTTGCCACGCTGACGCCGCTGCCGCCGGCGTTGCCAGCGCCTCTGCCGCAAAGAGGATGGTACGCCTCATGCTGGACGACGGAGGCGAAGCCTGGCGCTCGCTCCTCCGCGCCCGCGAGCGGCAAGCGGCTCAATTGCTCTTGTGGGAGGAGGATTTCAACGACAGCATCGCCCGCAACCTTGAGCGGATCGACGGTCTCGGTATGACAAGCCATCCTTGCCGCTGTCGTGTGCCACAGATGCTGTGGTCTGTGATGTGGCAAAGCCTGCATGCCAGCTGACCGAGTGACCAGTCAGCCTGATTGTTCTTTGATAACCAGCTTCAGCGCGCTCCTCACACATTGCCTGCTGCTGACGTGCAATAGAATCCCCCGATAGTCCGGAGAGCCCCGAAACACCGGCGGCATGCCGCAAGCGGAAGCCAAGCAAACGGTCTCCCAACGCGTGCAGCTCCAGCAAACGTTCCAAGGCCTCCGTGTGTTCTCCTCCCCTTTCAGCTACTTCGAGCTCAGGCACATGCTCTGCACCAGAAAGTGGGGCGAGCTCTGATTGGTGGCAGGCTTGCCTGGAACCTGCCATTTAGTATTCGGGCCACTTCTACATGCTGACCCGCCACGGCTACGCGGGTCAGTATAGCTGCGAGCGGCCTCCATCTATGGATGTCTTTGCATGTGTACTTGGCCGGTCAGGCTGTGTGGTGTTCAACACATGCTATTCCTCTATCTTGGATCTGTCAGTATGTGCTAGCAGTCAATGAGGGATCACTTACAGCGTCCGGCAGAACATGCCAGCTGTCAGACAAGGTGCGATCTTCAACAGCGACTTCTTTACCTGACTTCATCTTACAGCGCCAGGACTAAGGGCATTACCATGGTGACATCCACAATTGCGTGCTGATCTTGCCGTACTCACCTTGACAGGGCTCTTACATCTGTAAATGAGCATCTGAGAAATTGCAGATGCAGGAGGGGTGTCTCCTTGGTCTGGCCCTGAGTCATGGCACTGGAAGACAGTCAAGTCAGCATGTTGCAAAGATCGCGCCTTGTCTGACAGCTCGCATGTATTGCCAGGATGCCATGACCAAACCTCCTTTGCATCTTTCATGGCTCATTTCAGTCGAATTACGCAAGCTGCCCAATCGTTGAGTATACAGGACATCTACTTTGCCTGTAAGGTCGCATCTCCTGCTCATTTCAAGAAAGTTTTTGTGCAATTACGAAAGCTTGGGACCTGGTTCTGGTTCCTTGTACAAGTTGCAAGTCAACTAATAGCAAGCTACATGACAAACGAACAGTAGCATGACCGCTTTCCAGCTGGCTCCATCACACTTATACTTTTCTTGGAGCCAATATTACATCATCTGCTGGTCGCATTGTCCCACCTTTTCTTTCAAATTTTCAAACGTAATGACAAGCTGTCAGTAATGTTTTCTTACGTATGATGAGAGCCACGAGGCTGGCTTGGCCAGCACAACCAGCATGCCAGCACTTGCATCCTCGTCTAATTGCCATGGTATTGCGCTCAAGCAGATCATGTAATATTGGCTCCTGTCCCTCTAGTTAGTAGCCGCAAGTGACAAAGACTAGCAGCCGGAAATTGCATGCCGCAGGTGGGGCGAGCAGGCCGAGTTCAGCACCGCTGGCGCACTAGCGCAGGTGTTTGCATGCGCCTGTCCATGTCCTCAAGAGCTTCATGGCCCATACCTTGCATCTGCGTGCTGGCCGTGCTCTATGCAGCCTCAGTCTTTCGTCAAAGTCTGAAGTGGCTTAAAAGAAATTGAACAAGGTCCGACAAGCTGGAAGGCGCAAAATAAGAGAAGTATACTCCGTGACTTCTGCGGATGGACCTCAGCAGAGTAAGTAGAGGGCGGAAAGGTTTGCCCCTGACAATATTGAAAGAGGAAGGAAGCTCTCCTGAAGGGGCGAGGGCCCGAAATAAAAAAGCTCGCCCAATTTAAGAAGGTGGCTGGGAAAGGCCAGCCCGAAAAGGATGGACAAGGTCCAAAGAGGCCGGAAAGAAACAGCTCCTCTTTGCACAATGGCTGTGAGAGGAAGAACATGACAAGTCATCTGCACTGGGCGAGGGGCTGTGAAAAGCCAGCCCCAAAAGGAATTTGACGTTGTCCGAAAGGCCGGAAAGAATCCGCAACGAGGCACGTTATCCGGCACCCCATCGGCGGTAGGAGACTGACGCGGTCCCCGGTTTCCCCTGCAATTGCCTCGTGGCGCTACTGTCGGGAAAGGCACCACCGTCTCGGCCGTCAGCAGGTTTGTGCCACTCCGGCGCCCGCGCCTAGGGAACACCCCCCCTCTGGCCCCGCCCCACACACCCCCCTCCCCGCCGTCAATCCATCCGNCGACCTCAGTGGTGGCCAACATGGCGGGCAGGCCGGCGGGAAGGAGGTCCGGCGAGGCCTCGTCGACGCGGCCGATGGTGCTCGCGGCAGTGAGACGCCTGCGGCGAGGGCGGAGGCAGCCATGCCGGCGCGCGGCTGCGAGCGGGTCCGTCGCTGCCGCCGCCCGCGCGCCCTCCGCTGCGTCGCCTGGCAGGCGCTCGATTGCCGGGCCAGCGAGCCGGCCATGGAGGCTTGCCGCTGGTACGCCGCCCCTGTGGAGCTGCGGCGGGCGCGGCGCCGAGGGCAGCTGCCACTGATCTCGGCGGCCTTCTTCGGACCGCCATGAAGGGCCGCGTGGAGGCGGGGCAGCAGCGGGCCTCCGCCAAGCGCGGGCCCGCTCAAGACGGCGGCCGCGCTGCAGCCGCTGTGCTCGGAAAGGCCGCAAAGGGCTCTGGAATATCGGGAAAATCTGCCGCCGTCGACGCCGCCGCCGCCGCCGCCGCCGCCGCCGCCGCCGCTGCCGGGAAGGCCATCTTTGCCGGCGTGCACGCGCTGTTCGTGGAGGAGGGAGTGCCGCCTGTCCGGCTGCAGGTCAGGCTCCGCGGCGTCGCGAAACTTTGCTCCAAGGCCCTGATGTGCTCTCGATGACCGTAGCTGATGTTGCGGCAGGCGGTCCCGAGGCGCCGCCGCAGGTGTGGAAGCGGCGGCTGGAGCAGCTCGGCGGCGTGGCCGAGCACCACATGGTGCGGCGCGTGACGCACGTGCTTGCCGCCTCCTGGAAGCATGTCGAGTCGCGGCTCAGCTTTGAGCGCGCCCGCAAGCTCAAGGCGGTGGGTCCACTGCGGCCCTGCTACCTTGCTCTCGTGCTGTGCCTGCATTGTCCATTGAGACCCGCTAGAGACACAATCTTGCCGCAGTGAGCTGCTCATTCCCAGGCTTCAGCATAGCCACGAACTATTGTCTCAATCAGCAGATTATACTCTAGACTGGCTGACTTCTGATGCTAAGTATGTTGCCTCGATTGTGTGTGCCAGGTGGCAGCAGCATACTCATGGTTGGAGGACAGCCTGACTCGTGGGGAGCGGCTTCCTGCGGAGCAGTACCGCCTGGCTGGCGCTCCCGAGGGCGCTGGCGAGCAGAGCTCCGACTCGAGCTTTGTCTTCTCGCAGGACACGCAGCCGCTGTCGACGTCCCTGACCGGCACCAGTATCGCATCGCCGCCGTCAGCGCTCAGCAAGCGGCGGCGAAGGGAGGGCGCTGGCGACAAGGACCAGGAGCACTGGTTGCGTGCAATCCACGACGGCGCCCAGTATGGCGCCACGTACGGCCGCGGCAGGTCCAAGGAGAAGGCCAGGCTGCGCGCTGCTGCAGCGGAGGACGCAGAAGATGGAGGGGGTGAGGAGACTAGGGAGGGTGGCGGGGTCCTATCCGCTGCCCGTGGAGAAGAAGAGGAGGACGACGAGGCCGGCAGCGACAATGGCAGTGGCGTCAGCAGCGGCAGCCGCAGCTCCGGTCACAAACACACAGGCGCAACAGTCTCCCACAGTGACACTGTGAGCTCCCTTTCCCTCACTTCCAGCTCCTCTTGCGTAAGAGTGTTGAGCACACTATCATATATTGGCGCCACCAGCATAATTACATAGCCGTTGTTGACTTTTGCAGTCTACGCTGGTGTACATACCCCCGGACCTGAATGCCCACATAACGGGGCCCTTCAAGGAGCTCCAGAGCATTTACAGCGATGGTATGTACGTGCCTTCATCCACTCTTGCCCTCCCTTTCATTGCCTGCTTGCCTCTTCCCTACTCCTTCATGGTCATTGTCAGTTGTCAGCCTGTCCTGAGATGAAGGCAGGTGACGGTGTGGTGCGCAGCGCTTGGGGATGATCGGCGCTACTTCAGCTACTACAAGGCCCTTTCAGTGCTTGAGAAGTTGCCATTCAAGATCACAAGCACTGACCAAGTCAAGGGCCTGCCTGCCATTGGCAAATCCCTACAAGATCATGTGAGATGTGTCGATCTCCACCTCGTGGGGCTCGCAAAGTGAAGTAAATCAAAATGCAGCCCCAATATTGAATGGATGGAGACTCTTGGAGACATATGTGGTGTTAAGAAGGACCTGTCCAGAACGCTTCGCAGGCATTGCCTGCCGCTTCGCAGGCAGGGTACAGCTGCTGCTTGACTAGATGCCTGTGATGCTATGTGCATATGGTGCCTTGTGATTCCGAGCTTGTGATCTAAATACAGGGACATTCGACTTTGCGCTGCAGATAAGGGAGATCTTGGCAACGGGAAAGCTGCAGAAGCTTGAGAACTACAAGACTGACGAGAAGGTGAGGCAGGGGTAGCACGAGGTGCAAACGAAGCTGCCAGCTGTGCTTTTGTGCAAAGCATTCACAGGGCCGCAGGATCTGGGCCGCAGGTGGTGGCGGTGCACAGATTTGGGTCAATCTGGGGCATCGGCCCCGTGACAGCACGCAGGCTCTACGACATGGGCTACCGGACGTTCGAGGAGCTGGCACACGAGCCCTCACTAACGCCTGCACAGCGTGTCGGTCTCCAATTTCAAGCTGACATAAGCAAGCGCATCCCTCGTGCCGAGGCAAGCCACTTCTGCCAGTACTTTACTTTTCCCCTGAGACTGATGTTTGCAAGCTAGCTCCTCTGCAAGTATGTGTAGAGACGTCTCATGGAATCTATAATGTCCCTCATAGTGCGACCCTGCTCGCATTGCAGGTGGAGGTGATGGAGAAGCTCGTCCAGGATGTTGCGGAGGAGATTCAGCCTGGGGTACTCACCTTTGCAACACCCCCAACTCCTTCTGTTATTTAGCAGAGGTGGCAATAGATGTACATGCATGCAAAGGAAATTGACTCAATTGCACGGTTATGGAAGGGGCAATACACAACCTATATCTGAAGGGAAGCGTTCTTGCTGCACATTAAAGTCAATATGAGTCTGCAGATATCCGTCCTTTGCGGAGGTTCCTACAGGAGAGGGAAGGCCACTGTCGGGGATATGGACATGGTTGTCACTCATCCTGATGGCCACAGGTACATGATCTAAATGTAGCTCAAGTAACTTACTCTCATTCATTTTGTGTGAGTATTTAAGACTCATCAAAATTGAGGCTCTCAGGCCTGACTTCACCACATTCAGTAATCAGCATTCGAATCTAGCTGTCAGCTGTAGGTTTAGTTTTTATCGTTCATTTTACTAGAGGAGGTGCACTGCCCTTCTACGATTATGAGCTCTTCAGAACTCAGCCTCCTATGCCCTTTGCGCAGCCTGTACATGTTGATGAGCTCGTCATTTGTCGCCTCCTATGTCTTTCTAGCATCATCCAGTCTGCCATTTCTTTGCATTCATACATTCTAGAGCATGCAGATTGGAAAGGGACAATCTGTTATCCTCTTGCTTTGGTCTGCAGTCATAGGGGATTCTTGCCAACGCTGGTCAAAGTGCTCAAAGATAGGGACTTTGTGACTGAAGACCTGATGGTGGGCCCAGTCAACAGCCTCGATGTAAGCCTCATTCGCAGCTTGTCACAGCTTGACTGCTAAGAGCACAGTCATATCAATTTTTAAGGAAAACAGTAGCTGCATGGCAATACGATCCTTGTAAGCTGCTCGCAAATTCAGATTACATGGTTGAAGCAACACTCCATGATTGACATCCCTATGAGGTATATTGTGTGTATTTGTCAAACATCCAGGAGCATAGCAGTGGCGTGGACACCTACTTTGGCCTGTGCAAGTACCCTGGTCGGGAGCAAAGACATCGCATTGATTTCAAGGTCGGCTGGGTAGTCATTGGCCTCTACTGTACAAAGCATTATATTTTCCCAAGGGTGCAAATAAGGATGAGACCCTTTTCATCATTGCTCATTGCACCAGCCGTAGTACTCTTGGCCAAAGAAGTCAACTGCAAGGCCCACAATGTCCATCCTGACCTCCAGATCCTGAATGCAGGTGTATCCAACTGAGCAGTACGCTTTTGGCCTCATTGCCTGGACTGGGAATGATGTCCTCAACCGGAGGTGCGTCAAGTTGTTGGACTGGTGCATGTCGTGCATGCTGCCCACCTGTGACTGATGTATGTCCACTGTAATATCTTAGGCACGCATGTGGAGCTTCCATCCAGCCCTGCAGGCTGCCTAACATGTTGTAGTCACTCCAGGCAAACGCCAAAATCAGGTTGTTTCAATTCCGTAGTGTTGACATGGATGATGTGAACGCAGGTAATACTGTGTCATTGTCTCCTTCAAGTAAGTCCTCATCATAATGACTATTCATATCATGGTAATGGCTGCAGGTTGAGGATCTTGGCAGAGTCCAAGGGGTACAAGCTGGACGACCATGGCCTTTTTCCTGCAGCCCGCGATAATCACCATCATACTGTGAGCTTGCCAGTCTCAAGGCCGCAGTCTGGCTGCTCGGCCTCTCAATGGCTCTGGTGTTACAAGTTCTGTCAGCAAGGCAGAAGCCTGCTTTGCAGTGGGTGGCTGCTCTCTGGCAGCTAGTTGCAGGTTGATGTCCACAGTTGCTGTTTAAAGCCAACCTTTGCCTTCAAGCTTTGCTTATGGCCTGCTCCCATGATTATGCAGGTGGCGGCTGCACCACGGGGCGTGGAGCTGTTGACGGAGCGCGAAGTGTTCGAGTTTCTTGGCTTTCCGTGGCTGGAGCCTGCAGAGAGAAACCTGTAGTTGTGATGTGGTTGTTGGGCCAGGCCTCTTGCTTGTCAGGCAACCGGGACTGCTCAAGCCAGCATCTGTGAATGCTTCTGCAAAAGTGGGAAGAGTGCCAGGGGTGTCTTTGTCGAGACAACATCGGGATGTCTATGTTGCGCTCTGCTACTTCAGCAGGTGGGTGTGATCTCACATGTGCACAGCACATGAGTATCCTGATTATGTTTGTTCATCCTGTGGTCATGCTGTCTGGTCGGCCTTCCATCTGTATTAGAGCGGTAAGCGGTTGACGTGGTTTGTGAGCATGGCCCTCGGTCTTCCTTCCTCATTGTCAGCCTTGAGTTCTTCACCAGTGCGGGCTTGGAGTGATAGCTGTCTCATGAGCTCTGTGTGGCTCCAATTGAACAGCGGTGTGCAGGATTTTCTATCACCATGCCTCCTTGGACTTGCCACTTACAGCCGTCGCCCTCTTTGAGGAACCCCTTCAGATTTCACAGCGACACAAGTGTTGGACTTGGCATCAATGTGTGGGATTGCCAATCTGCAGCCACGTGAGAGGAGCCGCAACTGGCTGTCCAACGCGAAGTCCACCATGAGGTAGGAAGGGGGGCTCTTCCAAGCAAACACTGCCTCTTCCTAGAGAGGCGGTGGCTGAAGAAAGCCAGCCAAGGAAAATCAGAGTGCTGGAGCAGGAGCTTGGAAAGAAGGCGGTGTTTCATAAGGGGTGGTGCAGAGAATGAGCCCCAAGTGAACAGACGAGGTCTGAGACAATTGAGCCCTATTGAAATGGGCAATGACTGTAAGGCTCTCCTAGAATCAACAAGGCTGACTTCACTGAATGCCTTGCCAACAGGAGGAGGGGTGCAAACCACAACAGCATGCCGTCACAGAGGCACGCTGCCAACAAGGACTGCAAGGTGAATAATTCAGAGGAATCGTACAAGGACACAGCGAGGAGAGAAGTTGACACCAAGCAATTGCCCATGGAAATTCATTGTGGTCTTCCTTTAGCCGGTTGCTTTGGCGCTTCTTCCTGAATAAACACACCAAGTCATACGGTTGTATACTGGGGAGCACCCTACATAGCAAGCACCTCGACCGGCTGAGAGTGGAAGCCTCTTCATACAAGCACGGACCTCGCCGGCAAGGCACTATATGACACTGATGGGAGAGTTCGTCAATCCCATTTGGGCTGGCCGTTAGCACCCATCGCCCCCTTATGGCAGACCACCTTCTCTCTTAGCCTGGGGCTCCGGTTATGTAGCCCCATAATTTGCACCAGCTTTTGCCTGAACGGTGTGTAGGCTTGATTTCGCGTCCCTCTCAAGGAGACTGCTTTCCGGCGGCTAGTCTTTCTGACCTGCTGCTACTTAAGTAGAGGTTACTAAGTGACTATCATATATGGTTCTTGCTTAGTCATGTCTTTCAACGGTTCTCGGCCCCTTCGCAACTTGTCAATTTCTTCTGGGCTGGCTGGCTGTTCACAGCCTTTGCCCCCTTTGGGAGAGCCACTTTCTCATCCCATTTCATGCGCACCGTGCTCCGTTTCCCTTTCGTATGAGGGAAGAAGAAGGCGCGCTGTGCGCATGACATTGAAAGGGAGGCCAATTCTAGCCTTACAAATATCCTGTTAACTGGGTAATGAGCTGGCTAAGGGAGACACTAACAAGAAGAGGTAGGAAGAGGAAACAGCTTGTCAATGTAAGGCAATGGCTGCAACCCACCGTGCTCGCTCGGCCACATTCTCAGTCTGCCGCACTCTCTGTTTGCCACCGGCCGGCTTTTTACAGCCCCTTCTTGGTGATTAGGGTTTAGTCCAGGGTTGGGGCCAGGTCGGGCATCACCGGCTAAGCAGCGCCCCCGCCGCCGCCGCCGCCGCCGGCGTTGCAGCGCAGGCCGNCGGCCGCGGCGGCGGCGGGATGGGCGGCAGCGGCGGCGGAGGCGTGGTGGAAGTGACGGGCGCGGCCCACTGGGACGCGCAGCACGCGCAGGCGCGCCGCGACCGCAAGCTCGTGCGCAGCCCCACTTGCCGCCCCCGCCGCTCCGCAGAGGCCGCCTAGGGTTTAGGGATTGCTGGCCCGCCGCGAAGCGCCATGGCGTCCGCAGAGTCGTGGGAACCGCGGCCCGCTCAGAGCTGAGCGCACGCCGGGGCCGCGCTGCGGGGCGCAGGTGGTGGTGGACTTCACGGCGGCGTGGTGCGGGCCGTGCCGGACCATGGCGCCCGTCTTCGCGGAGCTCAGCGCCCGCTACGGTGATGGCGCGCTCTTCCTCAAGGTCGACGTCGACGCCTGCCCGGTGAGAGCGCCCCGCCCTCACTCCCTGGGCATGGCACTTCGCCACACTGACGCCATACAAGGACCTGCTCTCATGAAGGAGTAGCAGGCTGTGACCACAGCGTCGCGCTCAGGCAGCTTGGTCTGACGGCTGAGGCACAGTGGAGCTAGTCGTCAGATGCCCCAGACCCAGTCTCTCACTGAAGCCGTTGAGCACCAGGCAGTTGACATGCGCCACCTTGGTGGGCGCATGCTGGCACAGGACGTCGCGCAGCAGTGCCGCGTGCGCGCCATGCCCACGTTCCAGGTGTACCGGGACGCGAAGAAGTTGGACGAGGTGGTCGGCGCCGACCGTGCCGGGCTGGAAGCGGCGATCAAGAAGCACTACGCCGCCACCAGCGCCGCTTTCTCGGGCCAGAGCTACAGCCTTCGGGCCGCCGCGCCAGATCAGGACGAAACTCATACATCCGGTGAGCTTGTGCTCATTAGGTGGGACTAGCCTTGTACATGTATGATATAGGGCAACTCTTGAGACTAATTTCACCTCAGAAATTGCACGACTGAGAAGGGTTTTGCAATGAGCGTCCAGCCTAGTGACTGGCTTCATCGAATAACTTCTTTGACATCCTGCAGTGGCTGTTGAATCAGGACTGCATGCGCCATCTGGGTACTGCTGTGCTCAAGTTGATGATACAAGCAATGTTCAGTGGTGCACTTTATTGATGACTGACCACACTCAAAGTGCGGTTGACATCTGGTAGGGGCCACACAAGCACTGACCCAGTTGCCAGCAGAAGCGACGGCAGTCTATCGTGGGCCCGATGAGTCGGCACCAACAACATCAATCCAAATCCGGCTTCCGGATGGCTCCCGGCTTCTCGGCAGATTCAACCTGACAGATACCATAGCTGGGATTCACAGCTTCATCATGTCATCGCAGCCCAAGCTTGCCTCAAGATTCCAGCTTGAGATACCCTATCCACACAAAGTGCTCGGTGATACATCGCAAACCATTGCGGCCTGTGGGCTGGCAAATGCAGCAGTGACAGTGAAATTATTGTAATAGCAGCTGCCTCTATTCAGTCCAGCTTGTGTGTACATACTGCAGTGTCCGCGGCAAATGACTAGCCTCTGTATTTTGCTGCGGAGGTACATACTACAGTTTACGATAGTGATTAACTTCTATATCAGAAGCATGAATACAGCTTATCTTAATTCCAGTGGCAAAATCTAGACTCTGTGGATCGTTTCCTGCACTCGACGCGCCCATCAATCCCTTTTCCCCTTTCTCTCCGGTCATGGTCACAAGCGACCACGATGGAAGATGAGGTGGGATGGCAGTGTAACCTGCTCTTGTTGACCATGTCGTCTACACAAAAACATCCGTAGTTCCACTCCGATCCAGCTCCTTCCTTTTGCACCTCTTTTGTCGACAAGCTTATACCTTCATATTCTAGAGGTGGATTGAGTAAAGCATTGCGCTGGCCTTGATCAAAATTATGCTGGTGAATGCTTCCCTGCTCTGCTTTGGTCTACTTAAAGCATTTGGCCTCAAGAAGAGGGAGGCCATGAATCACATTAGGCTCTTCCAGGTACTGGTTGACCAGCTCCTTCTGCTCCTCGTTTGTAATGTCCACCTGTTCCTCCAAAACAGGCCAGAGGCAGAGACATCTCACCATTGATCAAGAAGGGCATCAAGAAACACTCAATAGCGAAGATGCTCAGCCTTAGTAGCTTAAGTGCATGTTGGTGAATCAATGGGACAAGATGTGAGACAGGTCCACACAATAGCACAAAACTACACAAGCCGTGGAAACATGTTATTTAATTGCTGTTCCATCCTCATAATGTTGTCCGAAATATGGCTTTGTAAGAAGCAGGCCTCACCTTTGTCCACTCGTACAACTCGCAGTCATAGCACTCATCCATCACAAAGGGTGGAACTTCAAGACCACGGAACAGCCAAAAGCCCCTGATCTCATATGGCGCCTTGTCGCCAAGAATGCAGAGCTTGGCGAAGGCGTATTTGCGGGCCAGATCCATGCGCTGCAAGAATCCGCTGACTTTGTTCATGGTGACAAATGGAACTTGATTTTCATCATTGTACTTGTAATCGCAGAACCACAGTGAATAGCCAGCTGGGTCATACATTTCCCAGAAGCCTGTAAGAGATTGAGTTCAGAGAATGATAAGTCATACACTATGAGAAATACAACTTCCTTGAAGCTGCACTTTGCTGTCCACAGCTGCAAGGTATCATGAATGGTCAACGTCCGTCACAGGTGATGCAACTATTTGCTGGAACTCTGTTGACATACAGTGATTGTGATGTCTTCATATAGCAGCACCTGGGAAGTCCACTGGAATCCAAATGTGGAAACTTACCCTTGATGGCAACTTCGCGAAACTCCTTTGCTTTGGTATTCGAGTACAACCGCTTCCAGGCATCCATGATCATGGGGCTGGGAGGGAGGAGGTCCAAGGGATTTTTGGCCTTCGGTTTTGGTGCTGCATCCTCTTCATCCATGGATGAGGATGGGGGTGTAGCCGCTGGTGCAGACTCTGTTGGCTTTGCCTCTGCCACAGCCTGCCACATTTATTTGCAGCACAAGTCATGTATCAAATGAAACCTCTTGGTGTCCTCTACACTTCAGGACCACAACCAGCAGATGTGCTGCTGCACATTACCGGCAAACTTCGATATGTGTTTCCTAGAGCCCAGTGTCACCCTGTTTCTTGACTATTTGCCTTAGAGCTCTGGAAGCCAGTCCTATACAACTATATGTGGCCACTCTCGACTGAGACCTTACCGCAGCAGCAGCAATGGCTGAAGCTCCAGCTGCACCTGCCTCAGCTGCGCCCTGAGAATCTTCCTGTAAAGTCCCTTGGGCAGATGTAATCGGCGTTGCAGGTGCAGCCACAGCTTGCTGCACCTTGGCAGCAGGTGGAGATTGCAGAGGCTTTTTTGCCTGCTCAAGGTCGCCAATGACCTTCTTAAAGTTTGGCTGGTTGATGAGGGTGAAGAAATAGCGCTCGACGTGGGGATACTCTGCCGTAAACTCCTTGGTGCAGGCGTACTTGAAAGGCTGGACGAGATTGCAGACCACAATGATATCTGCTAGAGTGACACTGCTTCCGACGAGGTATGTGTTGCTTTCCAAGTGACTGTTGAGGGCTCCCAAGCCCCTCTTGACTGCTGCAATTGCGAAGTCCTCTGCCTGCCGGTATTAACACACAGAGGAACTTGATTTTTATTTCATAACTGTGTTGTAAGTGCTTGTGCTATCCTCTGTTTACTTAAAAGTACAGATATCAACAAAGACTCACAAGAGATTGCACCCTGGAAGAGGTTGATGTGCAGTTTGACCGTAACACGCTCTTACAAGGGCAAGGTAACACAGTCATCCGCACCTCTTGGGTCCAGGGTATGTAACCCATCAAGGGGCCAATCCATTGCCTGATGGGGACTTCTATTTCACCGACAGAGAAGTCAATCCACTGCTCAATATGCGCCTGCAACAATATGTGCCGCCTATCAGCTTGCCAGCACATACAAAGAAAACTGCCCAAGTGCACTGCAGTCATGAAATGCCTTATCAACCTCTTCACGACGAGGCTTGTTGTACATCATCATCAGCCTCATCATCAGCCTCACAGTAAATCGCATAGATACTCAGATAAATGCATACAACTCTGTCATTCTCACCATATCAATGAGAGAGGAGCCATAGAGCCCTTTGTCAGCGAGCCTTGAGACTGCAAGCAGGGCAAACACGTCTCGCAGCTGAGAGCCTACTCAGGGTCATGGAATGCTGTCGTATGTAAATATCAACATGTGTCAATAACATGAGCATTCCAATGATATTCTTCCTGAATGAGCACACTACAGGAAGGACCTTGTGGTGAGAGGGCCTTGCAGGGGACTCTTGGAGCATAACAGACGCCAACATGTAAGCGGCTATGAGCCTGGAAGTAGCTTCCACATCGTTTTGAAGGTAAGTAGGCTCAGGATTGGCATACCGTAGCGTGCGATGGCATTGCTTTCAAAAATTGCTCCACTTGGTGTCTCCAGCACTGGTACCTGCAAGCATGGAGACATTTTGCCTCTTTATCAGTTGGTGTGCAGGCTTCTTTTCCTGTACATGGAACCCAGCGTCCAGGAAGCACTGCTATTTCCAGCTCCATTGAACTCCAAATACCTTGAACCGGCTCTACCTTTCTTCAGCACAAGCTTGTGACGAGCATCACTGTGCTGGACATGCACAATACAGAGCACAACTTTCGACAGCGGCCCGACGGGTCTCACCTTCCCAATAGGTGTCAGTTGCTTGATTTTGCTTGACTTGTCAGGGTCCCACTGAGGAACGTCAATCTTGACGCCAACGTACTCCGCTGCTACCAGGCATTTGTATGCGTTCTTGTTGCTGGGAAAGGTGTGCAGTTTCTGCGAGAGAAAGCGACAGCAGGCGCAGGTGGCAACTTGGATGAGCATAACGTCAGCTAGCCTGAGCAAGAGGTGACGAGCACAAGGACTAGGAGGTCATAGGGGCAGGGTTAGGGCATTGTCTGAAGCTATGACCAGTTCTCGTCCTTGCGTAGCGCAAGGTCGTGCCAGCAATGGTCGACAGTACTGCTAGAACGTCTTTAATAGTCGCCGCCGACAGCCTGCGACACGGAGGCCTCCAGGGGCACAGCTCGCAAGGCTGACGGACAGGCTGCAGATCTAGACCGCCGACGGAGGCGCAGAGGAAGCGAAGACGACACGAGTGCAATCACATGAACGAAGCTGCAAGAGAGCTCCCGCGTGGGAAGTCAGCTCCGCCGACGGACACGAGCGGTCCGAGGCCAGCATGCTGCACGAGACGCTGGGCTTCTGGCCGAAGGACCAGGGCTGGGGTCGGCAGAAGGCGGGCCAACGAGCGCCGCTTTTGGAGTGGCGGAGGGAAGATGTCCTCACCAGAGCCATGGCGGCGGCGGCGGCGGCGGCGTCGGCGGCGGCGGCGGTGGCGGCGCGAGAGCTCTGGCGACAACCTGCAGGGGTGGGTTCTCCACGGGCAGCGATTCCTGGCAGCCACCTGGCTGCCACGGTACCAGGGAGGAGACTTGCAAGTGCATTGGAGGAAAATGGATGGCCAAGTGGCCAAGTACACCTGCGAGCACATCTGATGACGGGCATTACCCATTACCCGATTGACGCGCTCAAAAACCATCGGTCAGCACGTGGAGGTCGCTAAGCAACAATACCGGACGGCAAATTCCAACCCCTTCTGCGACTAACCAGAGCTCGCCCAGCTTCCTGGTGCAAAGCATGGATTCAAGCGCGCTGCGTGGGGGCGAAGGGGCCGCTGCAGGGACCCGCAGAGGAGCTCGTTCCCCGGGGCATCTCCACAACCCCCGGGGCCTTAAGCCCCGACGGGGGGCTTTTGGGCCGGAGACGCGCTTAACGTGGCGTTCCCGTTGCGTCGGCGGCACGTTCAGGCCGGCCGCGACCTGATCGCCACGTTGGTCTCCACGTCGGATCATCGGACCGCCCGGCGATGCCACGTGGGATGACCATGTGGATTTCTTTGTGGCACTAGTCTGGGTGAGGGTCCCCCCTCCCCGCCCCTCGAGGGCATTTGGTCATCGCCGGCCAGTCCCACTTCCCTCCCGCTTCTCGCCCCGCTGCGCGTCATGGCGGCCGCTTTGTCGAGCCGCGCCGTCGCCGCCGCACCGACCGGCATTTCTACCGCGTCCGCCGCGCGCAGGTAAGAGCGAGTCGGCATGGCGACGCTTGCTGGCAACGACGTTGCCACATAGGCATACAATGTGTGTCAGCTCCTGCTGTTTATTGAGCGAGTGCTGCCAGGCCCTGCATTGGCTGTTCCGGAGGCTGCTAACCCTGGTGTAGGATTTCGAGCTTCACGAAGCGGGTGGAGCATAGCATCTGGCTGCCACAGGGGATCACAGTGCTAATCCTGGAAATGCTTGCACTGAAGCGAGAGGAAACATTGCCGCTTTCTCGGCTGCCGTGCTAATAGAAGCAATTGAACGTGAAGAGTTGTCCTCAGTAACGTGATCTTGATCTGTAATCGCATTTGTAGTGCATGCTTATCTACAGGGCCAGCTCCTCAAAGGAGGCGGCGCTATGCATTGCATGCCCTAAGTCCATCACATATTCTGGTCTTCGCCGTGATGAGCTGGTTATAGCAACTCTTGAGCAGTCGCATTTGAGAAGCCAGGTATGCTAGTCATCAGGCCACACGATGCACTCCAGCTACCTTGTGTCTGTCATGCAAAGATATTACCAGGGCTGTCAGGAGGGGCCCCCTGTAGATTCGTCTAGACCTTTCTAGTCACTGAAGTGGTCCTTGCTTTCCAAGATTTGGTATAAGTGATCGTTTTGCGTCGCTACTTTTGCCAACACCATGTGAAAGCAGCTCCGACGAGTGTAGTCCCTATTCGATCGAGAATTGTCTCTTGTGCCTCGATTATAAGTCTCAAGCCCCATAGCAGGTAGCATGAGGACTTACCTTGACTTCAATGCAGGTGAGGAGAGCTGTCTGGCGGCCAAGCCAGCAGGCCACAAAGTCATCAGTTGTCGTCACTGCAGCAGCCAGTGCTCCAAAGAAGATACTGATGCTTGGAGGCACGCGTTTCATTGGCCTCTACCTGGCACGCTTGCTTGTCAAGGATGGTCATGAGGTGCGAATGGCCTCCTCACAGAGTTTCACAGACGCCGCCAATAAGCAGCAGCTTTATGAAGCGCAGGTCCATGTGGAATACTTCTTGTGACAGCAACTCAATGCAACGTGCATCTTTCGGTTGTAGGTTACTTTGTTCACAAGAGGGAAGAGCCCAATCACACAGCAGATTCCTGGGGAATCGGATGAGGAATATGCAGATTACTCCTCCAAGGTGGTTAAGAGCATTCTCAACTGCTTGAAGGGGCAGTCCCTTGAGCAAGCTTGCGCTTACTTTTGCATCTCTCTGAAGACATTTCTGCTCGTGTTGGCACAGGTTTGCTTTGAGACCCTGGGCTGAAGGCAGTTTAGTCAAGCTGGCCCTCCGCAGACAAGGATGCCCGTTCTCATTCTTGAACCAACCCGTTGTGCAGGTGAAGCATCTCAAGGGCGATAGGGGTGATCCAGAGGCGGTAAAGAGCGCCCTTGAAGGCACAGGCTTCCAGGTTGTGTATGACATCAATGGTGAGCCCCCTGCAGCTTTTCCAAGATTTTGATATGATGAACTTCAACCTCCTTCTTTGTGATCACTTCAAGGACTGCCTACATTTGATGACTGCAGCTCCTCGGCGTGAACATAAAATGGCATTGTCTTGTGCTTGCAGGACGAGAAGCAACTGATTTAGAGCCTGTCCTGGATGCTTTGCCAAACCTTGAGCAGTGAGTATTGTTGAGATAGTACTGTTTTGAGATCCTTACACTTGAAGATAGTCATTGCAACAAATTTCCTCCATAAGTACCACAACAAGCCTACCTCAAAGAGAACGTCAAACTGCCATGGAGTTGTCGATGCTGACGTATTGCCTTACACCTCAAGAGGACACACTGTTTCCAGTCATCACAGCCCCTGATGCTTTTCATGTTGGCCACCATATGCAGCTACATATTCTGCTCATCTGCTGGAGTCTATCTGAAGACAGACCAGCTTCCCCATCGGGAGGTCCGTGTGGCGCTGACCTTAGTTGGAGATTGAAAGTGAGGCTGCATCATTTGCAGCAATTATATCAGACGGATAGTCAAGAAAATGGCGCCAAAGATTATCTGATCCCGGTTGCATATCTGGAATTTTGAAGCTCATTCGGGCAATCTGTTTGTTCATTGTCCAGCAAGACGCTGTTGATCCAAAGAGTCGACATAAGGGCAAGCTGGACACAGAGGCAATGCTGCAGTCACGGGGGGTTGCCTTCACCTCAGTCCGCCCGGTTTACATCTATGGCCCGCTCAACTACAACCCCGTGGAGGAGTGGTTCTTCCAGCGCTTGGCTGCAGGCAGACCTATCCCAGTACCAAATTCTGGATTGCAGATTACACAGCTTGGTCATGTCAAGGTAAGGAACAGCTGGGGTACTCTGCCTCGTTACCTCTGTAGCTTCACTGCCTCAGCATCCTCCTTCCTCTTGGACGCAAGACAATGATGAGCCTTATGCTTTCAGACTGATGGCTAGTCTAAGGTGACTGAACGCCAATCTGGTGAAGCAGTGCCTGTCATGAACAGCCATGGATATCATCGGCTTGCTTAATTTTACAGATTGGCACAATAGGATGCCCTTCATCAGATCATCTCTTCACAAAGTGCCACGCAGCATGTCTTGCACAGGATTTGGCCGTTGCCTTCGTTAAGATCCTTGGTAACGAGAAGGCCATTGGACAGATCTACAACATTTCTGGTCCTAAGTATGTGACCTTTGACGGCATTGCCAAGGCTTGTGCCAAGGTAACTGTTAGCTAGATCACGTCAGTATTGTGGGTCACTATGTCTTGAAGAGACAACTGAGCTTAGCAACCATCTGAGCTTGCGAGAAGGATTCTGCGGACAAGCCTCTATACCCGCTACAATTTGCTGATGCCATGTCCTTACTTCATGTAGGCGGGCGGCTTTCCGGCACCAGAGATCATCCACTACAACCCAAAGGAGTTCGACTTTGGCAAGAAGAAGGGTTTCCCGCTGCGAGACCAGGTCAGCTCCTCGTGCAGATCCTTGTGCCACATGCTAATGACTCAATGCAAGCACACAGGCTGGAAACCTCTTGCTGCCATAGGAACCTCCTCTGGTGCACCATGGGAGGTTCCTACGTGCAAAGAGCTCTTTGACAAGCGTTTACTGAGTCAGCATCAGCTCAGCATGCATGCTTGCTGCGTGTCAACGGCCTGTATTCCTTTTGCAGCACTTCTTTGCCTCAAATGAGAAGGCCGAGAAGGAGCTTGGTTGGAAGCCCGAATTTGATCTTGTGGAAGGCCTTACAGACTCTTACAACCATGACTTTGGGAGGGGCACTTTCCGCAAGGAGGCAGACTTTAGTACTGATGACATGATACTCGAGAAAGTGGGCGTTAAGGTCCCTGTTTCTGCTTGATTGGAGATTTTAGGCATCGTGAGCAGTGAGATTCTTTTAGCAAGGTTGACACTAGACGCGTATTAGCTGTGCAGCAAGAACTATGTGACATGATACCCTGAGCACCACCTCTTGAACTGGCGCCCTGGAGCTCCAGCCACCATTGTTACCATTCCTACCATTGGAATGTAGCCGCCTTATGCTGCTTTTCATGCCATGGTATATGGAAGCTCACCAACATTCATAAGCCTGCAGGTGCTGTCTGAGCCCTGGTGTTGAGTCATTTCTGCAGCTCGAGTCATACATTCATGCAACTCTCGTCACTTCGTTCGCTGATCTAGTGCGTGTCTGCAGAATGGAGCAAAGAACGGAGCACAATATTCTGAAAGTATATAATTTGCGGCTGTGTTTTAGGGCCAATCCCCCTTCAAGGCAGGACTGCACACAGGCTGCAAAAGAGGACAAAGCTGAGGAAATATAAGCAGCCCGGTTTAACACAAGTGCAGGGCTGCCTGATAATTACCTGGAGGACAGACTGGAGGTGGCTGCTCAGAGGAGGGGGGGGGTCAGCAACGTGTTGCCCTCAAGCCATGGACCGGGCCACCCATCCAGTGCGGCAACAAGCACGCTGCCATGATAATTAGGCTGTACTCGCAGCTCGCAGGTGCTGTAGTAAGGCGGGCACTGAGAGGCGGGCTGCTGCTTACTGTTATGCATTGCCGTGGAAGCCTGCTAACTGCACGCAAACAAGAAAGCATGGCTCTGCTGAGCTCCTGCAAACCCCCTAGGAAACACATTAGAGGGCACCTGAGCTGACGCCCTAACAAGATAATAAACAGACGGCATTGGAAAAGCTAGTGATGTAGCACATTACATTAGCATTACAGAAAAAGGTAAATCATGCTGGTTGAGAGCACCGGGAAAGTTGGGGAGCACACACATCGTCCTGACCCGCAACACTAAAATTAGAGTGGTATATAAGGGAAATGCTCAACTGATGCCTGCGGTTGCTGAAGGCCAGCCCCAGCATGAAGGACTTCGCTGGTTATGAGTAGGTCTGCTTGTGCTTTGCTGGTGCCTTGCCAACAAGCATTGGGGCTGCTTGTTGGCCAACACGTCCACTGCCACTGGCGGCTCCTGAAGAGTCACATGGGCTCAACCGGTTGGAAGATTGCAAGCTCCTCCTCCTGGCAACAGGCCAACCCGAGGACTAGCAACTGTCGGGGCAGGAGGATGACCGCAAAGGTGGCTGCCGCAGCAAGAAGGAGCATCACACACTTCTGGAAGCCTAGTACTATAGAGACAGGAGGTCAAGTAGCTAGGAGGACTCGGAATGGAACCCCCCCGTGCATAAGCTCAACGCAGCAACTACAGTATGTGGCCTGCACGTGCGAGGCGAGGCTGCCGGCCTTCCTGTGCTGCCTGCATATGACGAGTCGACTTGGCTGTTGGCTGTTGGTGGTATGAAAAAAAGAATGTATGTATGCCGGCGTAGCATCAAGGAGTGGCCAGAGCGGGTACTTGGAGCTACTTGAGTCGACGTCATGCCGATCACTCAGAAAGGGGTGGGAGCAACGAGGGGGCTTTGTGGGAAGGGGAGCTACCGCGGCTCTGATCCAGCTGCTATGTACTCAATCAAATATTGACTAGAGCGTATTGAGATCCCATCTGTTGCAGCCCTTCCAAAGCTCAGAGAGTCTGCTCTTTCCTGCCCCTTTAGGCCTTGTCCACTCCTTTGGGGCTGGCCTTTGACAGCCATCGCTTCTCTTTCCACCCAAGGAGGTGTGCTGGTTGCCAACCCGGGGAGATATTTTTGGATAAGCGCAAACGAACAAATATCCTGCCGGAAATGGCTGTCTATTAGCACAACGCGTCCAGGAGTCAAGGGCTAGATCTTCTCCAGCGGCTCGCATATAGTTTGATCACCCAATGTCCAAGGCTAGCAAGGTGAGCAGCCCGGCTTCAAAGCCCATGGGATACTCGCTCAGGTGTTCTGCATGCGCCTGTCAGTCTCGCCTGCAATCCCAGGCTATTGCAGGGCACTCACAGGCAGGCCCCGCTCTGGCTGCTGCTTCTGGATCTTCCTATGGTGTCAATATTCCGGCTGCAAGCTACGGTAACTTGCGGCTGCTGACTAGACGTTTCTGAGCGCCCACTTGTAAGAGCCACTTGCCTGGCTGCGAGGGTCGACGCTGATGGGACTGTTTACAGCCGTTGGCCCTCTTTTGGGAGAGGCTATTCATTCCGGTCCCATGTGGACCTTGTCCATTCTCTTCTGGGCTACCCTTTCACAAAAAGAAACACTCTTCTGGTAGAGGGCGATGACTATAGATGGTTAGCCCAGATAAAGTCAAACTTCGAACGGGCCAGAAAAGTGATAAAGCACAGAGCGACGCAAGTGGCCTCTGGTTCCTTAATATCCCCTGTTGAGCAGCCGCACAAAGAAACTAGTCTCCGGGAAGCAGGTCCCTGTCTACACCAGAGGCTGCAGCACAGCTCACAGCCTTTCAACAGGGGATATAGAGCGCCCAGTGGCCACCTGAGTTACTGCGTGCTTATGTGCTCTTCTGGCCCCTTCGAAATTAGTTCATTCTTGTTTCTGGGCTGGCCAATCACAGCCATCGCCCGCTACTGAATGTGTCTTTCTTTCACAGCCTTGTCGATTCTTTCCCGGCTGGCTGTTAATAGCCCTCGCCCCCATTCGGGAGAGCCACTTCTTCATTGGGAGAGCCACTCTCTTTCACAAGACCTGCTCCTCCACTATAAGGCAGTGCGCTGTGAAATGCAAGCCCAAAACGTAAGAACAAGGTCCAAAGGGCCGAAAGGCGCCAAAACCACACAGCTCACAGCCATCGCACCCCCTCTCTCTCTCTCTTCTCCGGGATGAGCTTGCGGCTGATGAAGCAAGCGCGGCCAGACTAACTGGTGGCTGGGAGAGGCCAGCCCAAAGGTATGGACAAGGTCTGAAGGAGCCGGAGCGCTAAGGACTGAGACAGCAGCAAGCGGACTCTCAGTGACCTCTAGTCAGTAGATGCAAGTCTGAATAGCTAGCAGGCGGAAAGACGTCGCCCTGACGGAAGCCGGAGGCCGCCGCCCAGTTAGCGCCAGTTAGCGCAGCTGCGAGTCTGCGGCACGTTCGAGGTTCGCCGGGAGGCACGAGGGTCCAGGGGGGCTGGGGGCCCGGCTGGCTGCCCCCTCTCGGGTCCGGCCCGTGGGTCCTCCCTCCCCGTGCGGGTCCGAGCGCACGTGCGGGGCGGGAGGCAGGGGAGGGGCGCAACCCGGGGCTAGATATTTGTGACGTGGCCGCGGCCGCCATAGCCGGCGGCCGATGTGGCAGGCCGGCCATGGAGGGCCACGCGGAAATATCTGGCCGCCCTCCCCCACCATCGACCGCCCACGGCCGGGAAACTGGAATTCCCCACGAGCCCGCCAGGACGCGGCGGCGGCGGCGGCGGCGGCGGCGGCGGCGGCGGCGGAGCGGGCGGCGAAAGCAGCGG
>WELB01000028.1:379758-397254 GCA_009602725.1 Spirogloea muscicola
AAAAAAAAAAAAAAAAAAAAAAAAAAAAAAAAAAAAAAAAAAAAAAAAAAAAAAAAGCACGACCTGGAGGCGCGGGCGGCGGCGCGGGCGGCGGCGGCGGCGGGCGTGAGCGCCGTGGAGAGCGAGGCGTTCGCTTGGGAGGCCGGGCGCTGGGGCCTCCTGCCCGCCAACCTCCAGCTCCTGGCGCGCACCCGCGACCGCGAGCTCCTCGATGCCGCCCTCCACTACCTCGCCGGCGGCCACGGCGCCTGGCTGCCCAGCCCCGCCGCCGCCCTCGAGCGCACCGGCCTGCTCTGCGGGCCGGGCACGCCGCCGCTGTGTGACGCCGGTGGTGACAGCGATGGAGGCTTTGTGGGCGCCGGCAGCGACCGGTGCAGCCGCAGCTGCTCCCTGTCGTCGTCCTCCTCCGCTGGCCTCGCATTGGAGGACGGCTGCGGCGAGGTGGACGGCTCGGGAGGGCGGGCGACTGCTTTAGAGCCAGCACACGGCGGCAGCGGCGGAGGTGGCTGCGGTGATAGGGCCAGCGAGTGCCTCGCAACCACGAGCCTGGCGGGAGTGCACGATGGTGAGGGCCGCACGGCCTGCTCCATCAGCCAACTCAGTAACGACATCCTGTGAGCATCCAATGTGCCTTCTTGTCTATTAGACTATCTTGTTGGCAGAACTGTTGGCAACTGGGTGTTGTACCGCCTTGCTGGGGGATTTGGTCATCAGCAGCTGCGCAGGCAGGCCTTGTATCAGGTGCACGTGCTGTCCCCCTGTGGAGGCGTGGGGAGTGCTTCTGTCATGGCCATGGCCTTATCCACATGTCGCACTAGAAGCAGGCTGCCAGACTCATGCGGGGCAGTTGCAGCTGATGAGATCGTGGAGCAAAGGATCTGCACTGTGTGGACAAATAGCCTGACATTGCTGTGCGGCTTTTGTGCTCGTGCACAGAGAGCGTATCCTGGCGAACCTGTCACGGCGGGAGCTGGTGGTGGCATCGGGCGTGTGCTCGCGGTGGCGCCATGTGGCCGACTCGGAGCCCCTCTGGCGGCATGTCGAGCTCGTGTCTGTCGCCGAGCGCATCAGCGACGCTGACATCGAGCTCCTCTGCCACACGCGACTGCGGGTACGCCAGTCAACCCTGGCCCTAGCTTGGTGTCGGCCAATTTGCCATCGTACACAAAGCAAGCACTCTGCAAGCACTCAGCATGGCCATACTTGGCTCAAGGCATGGTGGCAGTGAGTTGACGCCTCGTACTACTCCTCATGTTCTTGACAAGCTCTGATTGCTGGCCTCTGTGTAATGCAGCATACGCTGGTGCTGTCCATGTCACTGTGCCGTCGCGTCACGGAGACAGGGTTCACGGCATTGGCGGGTGCCGGCTGCGGCGCCAAGCTTGTGTCGCTCGATGTCTCCTTCTGCGCCCTCAATGATCAATCAGTGAGTGGCACGGCGCAAGCTTGCTCAACCATGGCGTTTGTTGATGCGCTGGCTGTGCGGCATACCCGCCTTGGTTAAGTGAAAGCGCTGCCTGACGGCCCTGCTGCCGGCACCTTGCGGCTCCAGGTGGAGGCCATTGCGCGGCAGTGTACCAGTCTCCGGAGGCTGCGCCTGTTTGGCGCGCGCACAGCAGTCAGTGACCGTGCTATTGCGGGGCTCCGCAGCCTGCGCCTGCTGCAGGAGCTCGACCTCGGCCTCTGTTCCTGCCTCTCGTCACACACATTGTGAGCCCCCAGCACCTCGGCCGTCCCACACCGCACTATGCCGCAATATTTGTTACAGAGTCTGACATAGCTTCCCTTGCGTTGCCATGCTTGTGGGCGTCGTCCTCATCATTGTTTGTGTCGGCAGGCGGGCGCTGGGGTCTGGCAGCCTGCCCCACCTGGTCGTGCTCTCCCTTGCCGGCTGCTCACGTGTCACGCCTCGCAACATCCTCAAGCTCCGGAACTGCCCGTCTCTGGAGGTCGGTCCCCTTCTCCCCCAGCTCCACGCCGCTGCACTCCAGCACTTAGCACCATGCAACCTACTGGCTGTGGGGAGTGAGCACCTCGTTGCAGCTGTGCACCTGACAATGCTATGGGTGTCCCTGTCTGTGAGCGCAGGCGCTCTGCCTGCGCGGCTGCCGGCACGTGGGTGTGCACATGGCCAGTCAGGTGGCAATGGACCTTATCCAGGGTGGCTGCACACGCCTGGCGCTGGTGGAGACAGGCAATGCGCTGCCCAATGCCGCACCCTTCCCTGCGCGTCCACCGCCGCCACCGCCCTCTCTTCTTCCCACCAAGCGGCGGCGCAGCAGTGACAGCGAGAACAGCCCTGGAGCCGGAGCCGGAGACAGCGCTCTGGGCGTGGCTGAGCGGCAATGCTCAAAACGACAACTCGTTGCTATTGGCAGCCCAACTGCTGCTGTGAAGACTGGAGATACTCCAGCAGGTGGCAGCAATCGAGTAGCGCAAGTAAAGGTGAGCTCTCCCTCAACCCGCCAACTTTCCTGAATCATTTTACTGAAAGGGAAGCTTTGGTTCGAATGTTTCTGACTTGACTCACTTTGGTGGCTCGTTGTTGAAGTGAGCTTATCATCTCTGAGCCTGAGTTTCATGTTCACCTCAAAATATGAAATTTCTCTAGCCTACGTAGCAATACCTCATTGGATAGTAGCCTTTGAAGTCGCAGCCAGCTGAGGTCTGCAAAATCTTTGTCCTGTAAATCAATCAAGGAGTCAGGTACTTTGCATGTGACCTTGACCATCTTCTGAATAGCCAGGAAACGTGTTTGCTTGACACGCTGCAAGCATGCGTCCATCAAGCAGGTCAGAGCCGAGGAGGCCCAGGTACAGGCAGACAGGGGTTGCCTGGGACAGACTTTGGCGGCTCCTTTGCTACTGGTCGACGCAGCAGGAGGCAGGCCAACAAGCGAGGATGAGGAGGAGGAGGAGACGACAGATTCAGCAGCGGCATTTGCTTTGGCCACCAAGAGCTTCCAGCAGGGCCAGGCGGCGCTGCGTGCTGGCGACACGGAGCGGGCGGCTGAGCTTTTCCGCGCCGCCTGCCAGGCACACCCCAGCGCCGCTGCCTACACCTTCCTCGGCTGGATGCAGCGCCTGGTGCGCAGTCACACCCCCGCTACATGCTTCCCATGCCGCGCTGGCAATTAGATCACTTGGCGTTCAGGACCAGGAGCGGCTAGCCCAGCAATGCTGTCGTCATGGGTCTCGCTTGCTGAACGGGCATTGACATATCATGGCACTCTGAACCCCGTGCAGGCGGGCGCTGAGAAGAGCGAGAGCGTTCGCGAATGCGCGCGGGCCATCTTCCTCGACAACGACTATGGTAACATCTGAAGCTGTGATGCATTTTGAACTGCTTCACTTTGATAGCCTGCAGCAGAGAAATGGAGGGCCATCGTTAGAGAAAGCTCACGATGCTTAGCAAGTACGGTCTTGCTGGCTTCCTCAATCAACTGAGCATTGTCATTGCGTGCCTGTTGTGCTGCCAGGGAACCCGTGGAACGACGTTGCCTGCGAGCTCTGGGACGCTGGCAATGCCAGCTTGGCGGCTCGCTTTTTCCAGCGGTACGAGCGGCGCACTCTAATGTTCGGCCATGCGTGCTTGGAGTCTCTCCTTACTCGTAGTGGGCCCCTTGTGAGGCATTCATATAGCATGCATCTGATACTTGCCTACTCCAATCACCTGCTGCCAGGGCCAAGGCGTGCTCGCGCTACGAGTCAGGATCAGGCCACTTTCCATACCTCAACCTTGCAAAGTTGCACCTTGCGGAGTGCGCGCGCAAGCTGCGGGAGGGTGGCCCCTCGGTTCACAAGTCAGTGCCGTCCAAGGAAGCCCTACTTGAGCTCTGTGCTGCACTCATCCGAGCACCCGGAGGTGCGAAGGTTTCCCTACCATTGCTCTTCAGAGCAGGTTACAGGGCTGCGGTTGCGCATGCACTGCACCCGCATGCGCAGATTGCACGCAGTACATCTGCCTTTGAGCGAGCGGTCAAGACAATGATGAATGTAGGCTGCCTCCTTACTGTTGTCAATGCTGATGCAGTACTGCGTTCTGTGTGTACTATCTGCAGACGAGGAGCTCCAGAAGACGGTGTTTGACATGATCGAGGGCTCCTCCCCTTAGCACCGACAAGCCAGCCACGTCAATATTGCATGGAGACAAACTAACTGCTGCTAAGTCCTTGTACATCGGTCACTCCTTTTAGGATCTCTGTAGGGGCTCTACTGACTTCAGGATCTCTTGAGGGTCTACTGAATATGTTTCCTCCTGTCATTTCTTTTTCTGGGCTGGCCAATCACAGCCATTGCCCTCTACTGGAAGAAGCTTTCTTCTCTCTCTCTGAACAAGCTTGCCTATCTGCTGCTCAGATCCTGGCTGCAGCCTCATTTCTTGCTTACTGATTCTTCTGATAAGCTCCGTGAAGTCGTACTGAACATGACATGCCCCTCACACCTTGTAGACATTCTTCTGTATTCCCTGCTCCCTTGGAAGATCAAGCTCCGACATATCCGTGTTTGTCATTCACAAGCTCAGTCAGGATTCAAAAGTCTCTCCACTACATGCTGGGGCTTCCTGCTGCAAATTTGCAGGCCAAGCAAGGAGGCCAGCTTGACTATTTTAAGCCGTTAATAACGACCTACGATACACTGTGCATGTTACATCTCAGATGGCCTTGTTCAGCTCCAGCCAGTACAGCCGCAGTGTAAAGACATTTGAGATAGCTTCCTAAGTCTAGAGAACTATAGGTCAAAAAGAGTAGTAGTAGGCCAGCTGCTGAAGACTCAGCAGCGTCTGGTTGAATGAGTACGCAGCATATTTTCACCAGAGTCTTCTCGCAAGCCCGGCTGCAGAGCAGTAGTACTGTGACAGTAGCAGAGACTTGCCAGCATCAGCAGTCAGAGGGAGCAAGAAGCAGGACCAGTCAGTCCTTGGGTGCTGTCCCGAAGGTCTTGGTGAAGGTCTTGGAGATGTCGGCGTAGAGCTCCACAATCTGCCAGAGGCCGTGGCCGACGGAGGTAGGGAGGTGCGCGCGTCAGTGCAAGGAGACATCCCGGGCAATGGCAACAACAGTGCGCACTTCAGTGCAGGCTTGACATTGTTGATGGTGGGAGAAAGGGGTTAGCAGGTGTTCACCTTGATGACGTTCTGGTTGAGCTCGCGGATGAGGGGCACGTTGCGCGCGAGGCCGTCGGGGGCGCGCGCCTCGTGGTTGTGCCGGATCTCGGCGATGAGCAGCCGGTTGTGGTCCAGCAGCGCCTGCACGCGCCCGAAGCCCTCGAAGCCCGCCCACGCGCCGCCGCCGCCGCCGCCGCCGCCGCCGCCGCCGGCGGCCTCCACTCGGCAGCGATACCGGCCTCGTCTCTCAGAGGCCGACGAGAGTCGACGGCGGCGGCAGCGGCGGCGTCAAAGTGGGGCCGCCTTGGTGGGGCGCCTCGAGGGGCCCGCGCCATAACGGAGGCCCCAACCGCCACACCGGCCAGGGACGTGAACGCGCTCGAGGACATCGCAGGCCGCCTGTTTCTGCCAGGTCTGCTCCCACCCATATGTCGAAATTTAGCTGGTGGCGCAAGGGCTCGTCAAATTGCCGTCCAATATTCGAGCATCAGTTTAGCGACCTCTACATGCTGACTCGTGGTTACTGAGCGGGTCAGCTTAGCAGCAGGTGATGTACATCTGCCGGTGTGCTTGCTCATGTACTTGGCCACTCAGGCCTTCCATCACTCAGTACACACACCAATCCATATGCTGCGCCACGGACACCAGCGGAAGGCGAANCCAGCGGCCGGCGATGCCGGCGGTGAGCGGCGCCGCTCCCTGCCGTCGCCGCCGCCGCCGCCGCCGCCGCCGCCGGTCATTGCACGGGCGTCGAGCTCTTCGCCCGGCCTCGGCGGCGAGCCTGCTGACGGGCCCCTTCCCTCCCGCCACCCGCTGTGCCGCCGCAGAGGACGTTGTGGCGTCCATGTTCGTGAGCCAGCAGAGCCAGTTCCGGGCGTACCTCCGGGAGCTGGAGAGGGTGCGCGTGCCGCTGGACCCCGGCGACGACGCCGCGGTGCGCGACTACGCCGCCTCCGTCAAGACCATCCGCAAGAAGTGAGCGCCGCGCCCGTCACCTGCCTTGCCTGCTGGCCCACGGCCTCCGGCGGCTGCCGGCTGTGACGCCGCTGGCCGTTGCCGAGCTCTGATCCAACGGGACTGGCGATTGCTATCATGGATGGCTACCATGGTGGCCAGCTCCAGCTGGCTGGGCCCTCACGGTGTGGCGGCTCTGGCCGGCCAGCTGAGGAGCACGGTCCTGCCATCTGCGCAGGCTGGGCGTCCCGTCCTTCACGGAGAAGCTGGGGGACCTGCTCGACGCCGCCGCCGAGGAGGCCCCGGACGTCCGCACGTACATCAAGGAGGCAGCTCAGATCCGCAAGGAGTAGGCTGCGTCCCTCGCCCTTGCAAGCTTGGCCACAGGCCTGACTGGTGTGACGAGCTGTGGGCAGCTGGCTTGGTCCTGTCAGTCTTGACGGGGCCCCTCTGTAACCTCGCCAAGCAGGCTGGGCGTGGAGAACGACCTCGGTGCGGAGGAGCCCACTCTCAAGGCACTCGCGGATGTCGAGAAGAAGCTGGGCAAGCCCCTGACGTTCGACGACGCCAAGGGCCTGAGCCTCTTTCAGGAGCAAATGCAGAAGATATACACCACGTAAGAAGTCGCAAACCCTTGCTGCCGCGCTTTTGCCTCTTGCTGCCACGTTTGTATGCAACCAGACTACTGGGCTACACCACTGTAGCAGCAACTGCCACCTTTTTGAGGAGTGGGGCAGTGTACAGAAGATGATATGCAGTGCCCAATAAAGTCTTGACTGTGAACTGCATCACTGGCAAATGCCCTACATTCTCTGCTACTCTTATAGGCATCTGGCATGCTCCCATTACAAGAAAGACCAAGAAGTAGGTCAGGGAAGCTTGTGACCTCGCACAATTTGTTTACCAGGCTGGGTTTAACGGGATCGGACGAGGACTTGGAGGAAGAGACAGAGTTTGCGCTTGCCAAGGCTGAGATTGCCAAATTGCACGATGAGGCGTTGGAGAAGATGGAGAGCCTCAAGCGCAGGTGCGAGGCAGGCTGCTGACATTGCCAGCTTACTTCCAGTGGTGCAGACAACTTGGTGGCTTGACTGGATTGCAGCTCCAAGGGATTACAATGTTGTTGACCATGACAATGCAGGGAAGTTTAAGCTTATCGTCTCCATTCAAGATTCTCTGTGCCGCATGCTGCTGACACTTCCTTTACACTGCTGCTAAGCAGGGACCACTTGGACGACATTAATGTTGACATCAAGAGCCTGGATCCACGTGCGTACCTCTGATTTGGTGGAGGCTGTCAGCACATTATCTGTTTCCAGCTCTGCCCTTGCAGAGGCAGGTCGCTGCTATGTCTTGTGGCGTAACCATTAAACGGCAAGTGGAAAGGGAGGCTGCTTGCTTGGTGTAGTTGCGCAAGCGTTTGCTATGTGGGTGCTACACAGTAGCTCCACCATCCAGTCTCAGAAGTGTTCACATAGCAGCCTCCCATGTGCCCAAGGGAATGAGGCAACTGAAACGAGGCCTGCCCAAGCTGCCTTGTACCTGTAGGCTACGGTGGTTCTCGCTGCTTCTACCTGTGTGGCACTTCCCAAACAAATTGGGTGGTGCTGTTCGCGTGTGCTGCGTGTGAGACTTGCCACTCAAGAATCGTAGTAATCTACTCATGCCAGAGCAACAAAGTCACCCGTTATGACATGTCCCCACTTTACATGCGCTGCCATACTTGATGGCGGCAGGTTGGTCTAGCCTCTCTCAAGGATTCCGGCCGCCAGCTAATGGGCTTGTGAGAGCTCTGGCGGTTGGTCGCCGTTTAGTGCTTAGGGTACTGGGTTCTGCAGCTCTTGCTGTGCAAGGTGGCCGACATGGCTAAGATCAAAGCCGCTGCATACTATACAGGGATGCATTCCTGACAACCATAGCATAGCTTACTACGTACTGAAATACCAAGCAGGCTCGAAAGCGAACTTGAAGGGTGGTCAAGGCCGGTTCACATATTGTGGACTCAGCTTCAGTGATCAAACTGCAACAGAGCCAGCAATTGATACTAGAGAGGATAAATGGTCTGTACAAGTGTGTTATGCACAGCAGATGGGGCTCACAATGCTTACCGCACCCACTACTTTCTCTTATTGACAACCATGACCAGCACCCCTAGCGCAGGAGGCCAAGGATGATACGACTTGATGTCCAGATGGCCACAAGCGTCGCCCGGATCACAATGGGGTTCTTGTATATCCTGCGAGCACGTGGGCAACCAGACCATGGGGAGCGGGCAACCAGACCATGGGGACCAAGCAAGCCAGCTCACTAATATCATGCACTCGCCACTAGCTATGCTCTGCAGCTGAAGGCGATGATCAATTAAGCAACTCACCCGAATGCTGTCGTGGCCCAGTAGGCGGATGTGTACAAGAAGCGGCCCCAGTCCCAAAAGCGCCGGAGCGTGCTCTTGCGCCGCAACTCTGTGAATGCCTGTGCCATGGCTGCGGGCACAGGAAACGTGCAATGGCAAGCTCAAGAGTCTAGTCAGGCCAGATGCTGCCACTGCCAACAGGTGCTGCAATCCGGTCGCGACCTGTGGCTGGCATGGTCCAAAGTCCAGCAAAGAGTGGGCACATACCAAAGGAATACCCAGGACTAGAGGGTCACACAGGAATGTCTCATGCAGCAACAATGTGCATAATTCATGCAAGACTGCTCACGGCAGACCACAATCTGATTACTCACCATCCTGCAGCTCCTTTGGTTGCAAGTTCTGCGAGACACAAGGCTGGCCGCAGTCAGATGAGACAAGCAGCAATCATCATGCAATGTCAATATCGGAATGCCATTCACATCACCTCCCACTCGTGCTGCATGATGCTGCACCGTGCAAGTCGCACTCAGTGTGGCATAACAAGCTGTTCAGTGGGTGTCATGTGTGTCACCAGGTATGAACCTTGGTCTGGGGCAGCGTAGAGACGTAACGTGCGACGAAGTTGGCAATGGCGTCAATGACATCCTCTTTGTCCACGACGACATAGCTCTCGCCGCCCCACTCATCTGCGGCCTCCTTGCCAGCGAGGCCGTAAGAGTCGGCGTCCGTGACCCACAGCCACCAGCTGGGATCATCGAGGTTGACGTTGACCTCGAACCCATCTGCATCAAGATCAGTGAGGCGAGGCAGTCAGGCCATCTCGTTCATCACAGCCACATACGACATGCGACGACAGCACAATGTCATGGCCGCTTGGATGCCTGCATGGCGGCCTGCATGAGATGGGGCGCTTGCCGAAGCCGAGCGCATGGGTCGAGCTCCGCAGACCCCTGTCGAGGACCCGCGTCGTCGCCTCGTCGGTGGCTGCCTGGGGCGGGGCCGAGGAGGACGACGAAGAGGACGAGGCCATTGAGGCCGCCGTCGAGGCCATCGAGGAGGCACCCCCTGGCCCGGGGGCCGGGGCGGATATGGAGGTGCTCCGCAGCTCCTGCAGCTTCGCGAGGAACTCGGGCGAGTCCACCCGCTGCTGCAGCCGCTCGAACACCTGCCGCCCGTTGCCGCGGGCGGGCGTGGCCATCAGCAGCGCAAGCGAGGCCGGCGGCCATGGCTCCGTCACGCCGAAAGAAGGCCATTGCCAGCCCTGCAGCCCGCACCGGCGACGCCGCCGGGCAACGGAAACGCCGCCACAGCCGCCGCCAGAGTCGCCAACACGACGCCTTGCCCGGCAAGGGCCGCGCGAGCCTGGTAATGGACTCCTACAGACGGCTGCTGAAGGCGACGCGGGGACTCACTTCCCTGGTGCCGGAGTGGGAGTTCAGCGCGGGGCCGAGCCAAGCCGCGCCGCCTCCGCCGCCGCCGCCGCCGCCGGCGCGGAGGGCGTCAAGGGCGCCGCGGCAGTCGTCGAGCGCCTCCGCGATCTCCGCCGCGGCGGNTTTTTTTTTTTTTGCGGTCCAGCGCCGCCCACGCCGCCTCCGCGATCTCCGCCGCGGCGGCCGCCGCCTCCAGCGGCGACGGCCCAGCGTGGCCAAGCATGGCGGCCGCCATGGACGCGCGCGCGCCCTGGAAATGGGCCTTCCTGATGCCCTAAAGCTCTTAAGCGCCCGCCCGGCTTTGCATAACCGCCGGTTACAGCCTCCCCGATCGGGACCTCTCACGCCGTAATGGCCTTCTGGCCGCACGGTCGCTTGCCCAGGTGTCCCGTATGGGCCTATCCATTTCCCTTCCAACGGTCCCAGCCAGTGCACTTGCGGGCAGGCCGCGCTTTGGCTGCTACTTCTGGGTCATGTCGGGGTGCCTCTTTCCCAATGTACTGGCTTGAGCTGGCCATCCTACTCATTTCACGCCCACCGCGCGCGCCTTCCCTCTCTCGCTCTACCGCCCCGCCATCTTTTCTGCCACTGCTGTTGCCTCCCACTCCTACATCTCCTACAGGACGCCCTGGCGGACCTGATGCGCGACGCTACCGCGCCATTGTGGAAGTGAGCAATATAATGCCCATCACCACGGATTCCCAGGGACGCCACACCCTGGACATTGTGGGTGTACAACTTGGCGGAGGCCCACGAGCCTTGGTTGATGTGGTGGTGACGGAGGCATACAAGAGTTCCGCTTTGACGCACATTGCTGGTCACGCAGTGGGAGGTGCTGAGCCGAGAAATCGACACTACTCTGACTACCCCCGCAGCGATCACCTCCTACCGGCGGCAATTGACACTTTCGGCTGCATGAGTCCTCGCTTCCATACCTTACTGGAGAATATTGCAAGTATGGGGTATACTCGACGTGAGGATATGCTTCCAGCTCAGATGGGCAAGCCGGCAGCCTACTTGTCATTCTTGCGACATCGAGTGTCTTCTTCTCTGCAGCGAGCTCAGGCTCATGCGTTGCATCAGAAAGCTAGTCGAGCCTTAGCTGGTAGCTCAAGAGCTTGTCGATCGCCGTCTATTATTTGGGCATCAGTTAGCAACCTCTATGTGCTGACCGTGGTTACTGAGCGGGTCAGCTTAGCAGCAGGTGACATACATTTAGTAATGTGCTTGCCTTCGTACTTGGCCACACGGGCCCTCCATCTCTTTATACAAACTCATTCCTCGTCTAGCAGCCCCAGAAGGGGGAATGGCTCGCCCATAGATAAATAGGGCTAGCAAGGCCAGCCCAGAAAAGAATGGACAATATTCACAGGCCACAAGAAGAAAGAAAGTGCTCGCCCATAGAGAAGAGGGGCTGGCAAAGCCAGCCCGAAAGAATGGACAATGTCCAAAGCCAAAGAAAGGGGTGCCGAAAAGGGCCTACACCTCAAAACACTACAAAACACGAGACGATGCAAAGGGAAGCTCAGTACCCACGAGTGAGCAACATCAGGTCGGAGTAGCTCGCTGCAGGGAAAGAGGCACTCCGCCGAGACCCAAAGGCGGCAGCCAAAGCACGGCCTGCGTGTGGACGGCGTGGGCAAGGGAGCTTTGAAACGCTACCGCCAGGCGCATACGGAAGACCTGGGCGAGCGACCCGGCGGCATGAAAGCCGGGCATCGCCCCTGGCAGACCCGGCCGCCGGTCAATGGCATGACGGGCAAGCCGCTGGAGGAGATCCAGCCAGCGGCTGCCGAAAGCCCCGTGTACATCTATCGCCAGGGCCGCGAACTCATCACCAACCGGGTGATCGGCATATTTCCGCTCCTTGCCCTGGGCCGCCTGGCCGACCGCGTGCCCTGCAAACGACGCCGGTCGGGAGGGATTGGCGGAGTTGATGCAGTCAGTCGTCACCACATCGGCGATGATGCGGGGACTGCCGCCGGGCGGGATGGCGACCAGGTCGGCGCGTCGAGCATGGGGCTGGCCATCCGCGCCCAGCTGGATGGGCACTATGGAGGTATTCTCCACAGCAACCTTGAAGCCCGCCTCCATGAACAACCCCCTGCATGCCATCTCGCAGAGAGCAAGCGCGGCCAGAATGACTGGTGGCTGGGAGAGGCCAGCCCAAAGGAATGGACAAGGTCTGAAGGTCTCGCAGGAGATCGTGGGGACCGGTCCGCTCGCCCCCGTGCGCGCACCGGAGCATCTGCGCAGCCAGCTCCGCAGGATCGGCGTGACGGGAACCACAGTCGCACTGAGTGACGCCCACGAGGCAGGGAGGGAGGAGGCCCAAGAGCCGGTGGACCGCCGTTCTGAAGGCCTCATCGGGCATGGGTGAGCGCCGCGTAGAGTGGGAGCGCTGATAACCACGCCGCCGCCCCAGGGAGGAGGTTGAGAGAAGCCGGGCGCGCCCGCGAAGGTCAGAGGGAGGGAGAAGCGCCACAAAGGCCACAAAACGGTGCCGAAAAGGAAAAACCAGAAGCGGTGCAGGTCGAGTCGACGTGGCCCCCATCGGCACAGCTCCCCCCGCTCTGTGGCCTTCGGATATTGTCCATCCTTTTCTGGGCTGGCTTTGCTAGCCCCTCTTTTTCTATGGGTGAGTAGGCGCGCGGTGCTGATGAAATTGAAAGGGAGGCCAATTCTAGCCCTACAATGGGCGAGCGATTTGTGGGCGAGCAATTTCTTCCGGCCCTCTGCCGGCTTTTAGGCTCCTCCGTTGATTTGGCCCCCTTTGAACCTTTGTCAATTCCTTTCGGGCTGGTTTTTCACAGCCCTTGGACCATTGGGAGAGCCACTTCTTCCTGCCCCTCCTTCCCTAGTATAGGGTTCCGGTTCATGTAGCCACACTGTTTGCACTAATTCTTTTGCACTTTCTGCAATTTTTGCTAGAACAATGTGTTGGCTTGAATTGGCCTCGCTTTCAGTTCATGCGCACCTCGCGGTTCTCTCTCTACCGGATATTGCGCCTGGTATATGTCCAGGCTCTCTTACTGCGGCACTGGACGCGCGCGCTACGCCTACTGCTGCAACAGCGGCGGCGGCGGCGGCAGCAGCGGCGCCTGCGGCACAAGTACAGCAACAGTAGGCGTAGCGCGCACGTCCAGTGTCGCGCCAAGAGGGCGTGGCATGGACAGCAGGCGCCAGGTCCGCTAGAGAGCCCGCACCTCAAGAAGCTCCGCATCCGCTTGCGTGAGACCGGCTTGAACTTGGTAGCCTTGGTAGAGGTTATCTGGCACAGGTAAAGTCATGTTACCTTTGCTTAGACTTTTGAGATTTGACACACCAGTACAGATGGTCGCCAGTAGCTCATCTTCACAAGACAAAGAAACAGCTGCTGATAAAAGTGAGTCTCTGAATATGTCAGCAGACAAAGGCAAAATCCTCAGTGCAGGAAGACATTCCAAAGAATGAGGACGTCACCGGAGCTGTGCATCCCCTTCTTGTGCCTCCTCCTCCTGTACATTGACCTGTCGTGCCTTGTAAGGAACCTCGCCCTACACACGCAGTTAGGGTGAGCAGTCCTTCTTGAGTTCGACTGTAGGGGTTTAGGGACCAACCCACTACACAGGCAAAGCACTAGCGCATAGGCGCAGCGGTTGACAGGCCCCGTGGCGCCGCCGTCCGGCGGCGACTCCACCTCCTGGGCGCAGGCCGGCGCAGCAGGCCCCGCAGCAAGGTGCGGCGGCGGCTGCGGCGGCGAGCAGCGGCAAGGCTGCTCCTGGGCTTCACCGGCTCGAACTCCTCCACGAGCCTCAGCCCCAAGGCTCTTCGTGCTTCCCCGTGCCACCCCCCCTCCAGGGGCGTGAGCGGGTCGCCCCAAGGCCTGCCCTTGCGGGCGGGCCCAAGGTCCCCCCTTGGCAGGGTGGAACCTGGCGAGGGTGTTTCTGGACGGGCGGGGCCACTTGCCCGGCAAGCCAGCCCGCCACCTGGCGGGTCCACTTGTCCCAAATAGCCGGTCATGTAATGCCAACAGAGCCATGTGGCTTAACCAAGTGGCTGGTTCATTACATGCCTCCTCCTCCTGTACATCCTCCTCCGATGCTGGAATTTGGCAGCCAAGCGGAGTCTGGTGTCCACTTCGTCAGACCAGCCTGCACCACAGCAGCCACGTTGGATCGACATGCCAATGCCCAATTTGGGTATGTCCTCACCACATCTACAAGGTCTTGAGGTGGAGCAGCATTTTGAGCGGATTGAGGCTGCTCGCATGTATTTATTGGTCATTGCACACTTCCGTCCAGCAGAAGCCTGGGCAGCTGATGCACTAATTACAAAAGTGCCATCACTGATTTCCAACGCGGGTAATGAAGTGGTGGATAATATGGGAGTTTCTTTAGTGCAGTCATCAACTGGACTACACCTCCTGCCGGCATTGTATTGGTTGAAGTGTTTGGTGGTACTGCGAAAAGGTTCAGAGCTGCAATGCAGGTTCATATCAAGGCTGCTCGGTGTATTCGTATCAACAATGACCCAGAGGCAAGAGAGGCAGCTGAACATCATCTTAAGATTATTAAGGATCAGTATTGTAATCTCGTCAATCATACTACATCTGACCATTGGGACTTTTATTACAACAAGACATCCAGGAAGCCGCAAGACCAGAATCTCTTAGAAAGTTGCCAAAAGTCGACATATTGATTGCTGGGTCTCCGTGTCAAGGAATCACTGCTTTAGGTTTCAGCAAAGGCTTTCAACATCCAGCTAGTGGTTTGTCCAAATCATCTTGAAAGTTATGCATGACGTCCGAGCCAGGCAACTCCTTCCTTTCGGCTACATCATAGAGAATGTAGAACCCAGAGAAACCCACCATGTAGCCCGCTTCAACTTCCAGAGCATCTGCGACGTCCTGGGGCCTCATATAAAACTGGACGCAGCTGTCCTGGGAGCTCTGGCCGACAGAAGGAGGGTACATTGGACGAACCTAGCTCCTGCCTAAATCATTCAACGGTGCATCAACAACCAGCGACACGCTTCCGATTTGTACGCATACACGGCTCTTGACCCTGGACGGGAGGTGGTTTCCGTGGAATGTTGGTGCAATCGCGCGCATGCATTCAAATTGAGAAGGCTTCCCTACAGTCACCTCCCACATTAGTGGCCTGCATGGCGTCGGAGCCATGTATGCGTACCAAGTCGGAGGTTGTTGTTGATTGTTGATACACCGTTGAATCATCTGTGCTGGAGCAAGGTTCGTCTATTGCATGCTCCCGATTGTCCACTGGAAATACCTATTTTGAAGTATCCAGAGCCATGTATGCATACAGATGGGGAGGGCGTCGCTGGTTTTTGATGCACCGTTGAATCATTCGGGCAGGAGCTAGGTTCGTCTAATGTACCCTCCTTCTGTCGGCCAGAGAGGCCCAGGATAGCTGCGTACAATTTGGTAGAAGGCCCCAGGACGTCGCAGATGCTCGAAGCGGGCTACATGGTGGTGTTCTCTGGGTTTTACATTCTCTATGATGTAGCCAAAAGGAAGGAGTTGCCTGGCTCGGACGCCATGCCATGTACACTTCTTCAATGACAATAAATCACTAGCTGGATGTTGGAAGCTTTTGCCGAAACCCAAAGCACTGAATCCGTGAAATGGAAACCCAGCAATCAATAGGTCGATTTCTGACCCGTTTCTTAGGGATTCTGGTTTTGCAGCTTCCTCAATGTCTTGGGGTAAAAGAAGAAGTGGCTCTCCCAATGGGGGCAAGGGCTGTGAGAAGCCAGCCCGAAAAGAATTGACAAGGTTCGAAGGGGCCAAACTACGAGCTAAGCAGCGACTGCGGGGCCTGGCGGGTAAAAGACTACCCCATTGATCAATGGTGGTATGTCTGACAAGTCTGGGGTCCTGATTCCGGAGGATGTCGAGATGGTGTGGTGCTGCCTCGCGTGCCTCAGGGTGATACTCAACGTGATTGTAGCGAGCAACTTTAAGATGTCTTTGCATGGCAGCCCGAAATCCGGATGCTGTATCGCCAACGATTTAAACTACACAATGCCAGCAGGAGGGATGGTCCAGTTGAACCCCAAAGAAGGAGATCTCCATATCTCCAACGACTTCATTGCCTGCGTTGGAAATTAGTGGCGGTACCATCACGCTGTTGACTAGGAGGGGGGGTACCGAGCGGCTATTCGTTGTAGCCAGTTGTATGCTGAGTTGCTTTGGCATTCAAAGATTCCCCTTAGATCTTGGCCTCTCCCGGGCTGGCCTTTCACTGCCAACGCCTACTTTTGGAAGAGCATTAAAAGGAAGCTCTTCCAATTTCAGCTAGTGGATGTGAAAGGCCAGCCCAGAACGAACGGACAAGGTCCAAAGAGCCGAAAGGCGCCTAAACCACACAGCTATGCACGAGAATACGACGGAGGGGAGCTTAGTAACCCCAAGGTAAATTTTGGAAGAGCATTGCTCTCTTTCCTGCTGGCTCCTCATAGTAACTGCCTCCTACTGGAGCCCAGTTGCCTTACTTATTTATGTATCTTATGGCTGCAAGACATTCTTGGTATTACTGTTTCTTCTGCCACATCTCCTTGGCCACGTTGTGGGATCAGCAGCGAAGGATGTGATGCTTGTGGACAATCCTAGTCCACCAGCTTTTTCCATGAGCCATGCCTTGGACATATCCTCATACGAGTGATGGTACCTTGGTGTCATCAGCCCTTGCCTGGCTTTGAACTGACAGTGCTTTAGCTGTGACCTCATGTTTTCATTACCCATCTGATTTACTGAACGACCCAGTCGAACTTGAATGCTGTACGGTGGCTGTTGGGTTGGCATTACCGTCTGATACTAGCATGGCATTGACGTCAAGTGTCTATGATACCAGTGACGTTGGTTGCTAAACTTCTCGGCTGAGCAACCATTGCTCAGCAAAGTATGGCTGGATGACTTGGTGCCACTGGGACTCGCTCATGTGCAAACAAATGGCTCGGCTCTAACGGCACTTTGGACCTTGTCTATTCTTTTTGCGCTGGCTCTTTCCCAACCACCTTCTTATATCGGGCGAGCTTCTTCTTTCGAAGAAAGGAAGAAACAGCTCTTCCAACGTACGGCAATGGCTGTGAGAGGCCAGCCCAAAGAAATGTACAAGGGCCTGAAAGGGCCGGATGGCGTACGAAGCAGGATACAAAGGATGGGGTATGCGATTTATCTCAGTATTCTATCAGAATAAAATAAGGTCCATTGTACTAATGATGATACCACTCCACTGTTTTTATTCTGAACAAATGAATGAACAACATGAGCTGCTGTTGGCAAGTCCTTTGCAGGCAAAGAGTCGTGTATTTGAAACAATCGAAGGCCAATAAGGCCAAGTACAAAGGCAAGCACATCTCATGACGTAGCAGCTAGCATCTAGCAGCTTCTGGAGCTGCTAGAGGAGTGGGGCAGCAGCAGTGGCAGGAGGAATGGAGGGGGGGGGGAAAGAGGCCGGAAGTGCCGACTGCAGCCTTGTCGACCTGTCCTGCTGCAGCTGCTAGAGGAGTGGGGCAGCAGTAGTAGCAGGAGGGATGGCAGGGGGGAGGAGGGTCGAAAGTGCCGATGAGGGCCTTGACGACCGGGCCTGGCAGCAGTAGCAGGAGGAGGGAGGGCGGGGGGGGGGAAGGAGGGCCGGCTGCTAGAGG
>WELB01000028.1:447898-458116 GCA_009602725.1 Spirogloea muscicola
AAAAAAAAAAAAAAAAAAAAAAAAAAAAAAAAAAAAAAAAAAAAAAAAAAAAAAAAAAAAAAAAAAAAAAAAAAAAAAAAAAAAAAAAAAAAAAAAAAAAAAAAAAAAAAAAAAAAAAAAAAAACTAGGCGGCCGCCCCGCGCCGCCATGGCGGGCTGCGGGCGCGACGCCTGGCAGGGCTCGCGCGTCGACGAGGACCTCGACGCCGCGTACCCGCTCCGCGACACCGTGGCGCACGCGCCGCCATCGCGCTTCCGCCCGCGGGTAAGGCCATCGCACACCCGCGCCGCCTGCCTTTCCCTGCCTTTCCTGGCGCCGCCGCCGCCGCCAGCCCTGATTCCGCCACAACGGCGTCGTCGTGCTTGCCAGGCGAAGAAGCGCCTCCAGGCGCGGCAGTGGCGTGGCGCCTTCGGCGGCGAAGGCCGCCTCGTGCGCCTGCAGCGCGTCGTCTCCGCCATCCCGCGCGGGGTGCCCTCCCTCACCTCCCCATTTACAGCCGCTCTTCAACTAATTATAGCATACATACAAAATAAGATCCTACATATATATATATACACATATATATATAGCAGCCGCATTGTCCAATTTACAGACCTCCGCGCCCTTGCTCGCTATGTCTTGTGATGTTTACGGATGTTTTGTACGTTTTGGAAGCCGATCAACCGCTGGCTAACCATATGGCCAGGCCCAGCGGCCTTTCGCGTCGCCCAGCGTATGCTGCCTGCATTGCATCGCCCATTTCAAGGAGACACAATGCCAATCATTGCAGCAGCGTCTGACGCACAAACGAATTGGCCTCCGCTGCCAACCCCCACGGCTGCTGCTAGGGTGTGGAGCCTGCAGTGCGTGCCGACGTGTGGGAATTCCTGCTCGGGTGCTTCTCGCCAACCTCCTCGGCTGCCGAGCGCCTGGAGCTCCGACACCGCCGCCAGTGAGCGCCGCTGTCGCCGCTGCCATTGCCGCCTTTGCTCTTACAACAAATTGTCCTTGCTGCAGGTATTGAGTGCTGCTCTTGCCAGAGCCAGCGACCATGAATTTGTCACTTGCGCTGTTGCTCCAGGGAGTCCTACGCCGAGCTCAAGCGGCGGTGCTGGGAAATGGACCCGGCCGTCGGCAGCGGCGAGGTGGTGACTGACCCCCGGCCCATCTGGGGCCACACGGCGGCGGTGGCGGAGGTGACGGCGACCAAGTTGGCCCCATTGAGACCGGCCGATGCTGCAGCAGTGGCAAGTGGAGATGACGCAGCCACCGTTGCCGCCAGTACGAGCCCCGACGCTGGTCAACTTGCTGGCGACGAGCCGCTCGTTGAGCCGGCCAGAAGCTTGGAGGGCCCCGCTGCTGAGGGCGTTGCCGGCGTTGCCGAGCTCCACGAGATGACGCAGGACAACAGTGACCGCGCCGTCGTCATGGCTCCCCTGGCCAATGGCACTGCGAGGCCTGTCGACCAGGGCGACTTGAGCAGCGGCGGTGCCGCTGCGAGGGACGCGGCGACACTACCGTCGCCAAGGGGGGGCAGCGTGGAGCCACCTGACCACGAGCTCGGCCAGCAGGATGGGATGAGCGAGAGCATGCGGCGCGCGGGGCCCGGCACCTCCTCCACTGAGCGCGTCACGCGATGGCGCTGGACGCTCCACCAGATTGGTCCGTCTCGATCACTCTGCAAGCGCTGCAGCGGCATCGGCCTTCATACACATTTTGGTTCTGAGGCAGCCCAGCCGTGCCCCTGCAGGCCTGGACGTGATGCGCACGGACCGGGTGCTGGAATTCTACGAAGTGGCGGAGCACCGTGCGCGCTTGTGGGACATCCTCGCCGTCTACTCCTGGCTCGACCCCGAGGTCGGCTACTGCCAGGGTGAGGCTGGCGCTCTTCTGGTGCCAGCTATTGGCATTCTAGTCTGCCTGCAGGCCGTTTTGAGCGTACTCCCTCCTTCAACAGCCAGCCTCAGAACCGCCTCATGACCAGTGATGAGCGTCGGCCACTGTGGCGGCCCGCGTTCTGATCACGCTGCCACGCCGGGCCGAGCGTTGTGCTGACTGCAGGCATGAGCGACCTGCTATCTCCCCTGCTTATTGTGTTCCGTAACCGGGAAGAAGCGGACGCCTTCTGGTGCTTCGAGTTTCTGATGCGGCGCCAGGTCGGCCCTCTGCTACCTGCCCTCTGCTGGAGCTGCTGGCACCATGCTTCGTGCGCCACAACGTGCTGATGCGTCAACCGAGGCGCCTCTGTCGTCTCGCAGCGCGAAAACTTCAAGGGCGACCGGCGAGGTCTGGGCGTCCAGTGCCAGCTTGACGGCGTGGGACGTGTCATCAGCGCGCTGAACCCCAAGCTCCACAATCACCTTGGTAGCAACTCAACTCTGGGCCTCCCAGTCCAGTGGTGCCCTGCTGCGGCATGTATGCCCTCCCTGGTCTTCCCAGTCTCTTGCTGCAGACGGCAGGCACAGGGCTTGACTCCTGCCCAGCCCTGTGTCCCGCTCGTGTGGCACTGCAGCGGAGCTTGGCGGCAGCTCCTACTTCTTCACGTTCCGGATGCTCATGGTCCGCTTCCGCCGCGAGTTCAGCTTCGCCGACATCCTGTACCTGTGGGAGGTGTGCGCCGACGCTTATTGTTTGCCATCCAGGTGCTGCATCTGTTCATCATTGGTGCACTGTTTGTGGTTCGGTGTTGGCAGGATCTTGGAGATGGAGTCCAGTAAAGCGAGCAGCGGCTGTGGTTGTTCTTCAAATCACTTGCACTTGTTGCAAATGAAACGTTGCAGATGCTCTGGGCGCTGGAGTATGACTCGCAGGAGGCCGCCAGGCAGGCCTACATCGAGCGAGTGCCGTTGGAGAGGCGCCCCAAGGGCAGTGGGCGATTGCTGACGCCGGCCGCCATAGCCAGCCCACCAACCACTGCCACAGACGCAGCTACGCTGCGAAGCGCCCGCGTACTCGGCAAGTACCGGCAGCAGCAGCTGCTGCTTGGCGGCGGGGCAGCGGCCCCGCAGCTGGGCAGCAAGGAGGCGCGTGCGCAGGAGCTGGTCGTCTTCTGCGTCGCTGCGCTGGTCCTCCGGGCTGGCCGCCTGCTTGGCCAGGCGGCGGGCCTTGACGAGGTCGTCAAGGTGCGCAGTTGGGGGTACGGTGCTGGCTGTGTCAGGTTGCTTGCATGTTACAGCCCCACCATTTGTGCCGGCCAAGCCTGATGAAGCATCGGTGCCTCCTATGAGAGTGCAGCAAGTCAACGATATGACCGGCCACCTGGACGTCAAACTTCTCTGCAAGCGAGCCCTCGCTACCCACAAGCGTTACCTCTACAAGGTAGTCCAAGCTGCCTCGCACTTTACGGGATGACTCTTCTGCCTGCTCTGCTGGCCAGTGAGCGTCCATGTATGCTTGTTCATATTTCAACGAGGATGCCCAGATAACCCTTTGGCAGTGTTGCTTTTTGCGGTGCCAGACAGGTGGATTTAGGTGATGTCTGGCAGCATCAAGGAGCAGGGCAAATTTCGCCAAGGCATTCGTCCCTGGCTTTGGTCTGACAGGGGCCTAGTCCTGAGTCCATATTGCAGTCTGCTTACGTCCGCAAAGTAGCAGCTGTGAATAGGTGCTGCTTGCATGCACCACATTCTATCCCCATGTGCCATGCTAGCAGCCAGGCAGCATACTTGAATCAGCCGTTTGTGGCAAACAGGATGTCGCTTGCCTTTCCAGCGCATTGCACTTGCTGACGAGTGCCTTGGGTGGCTTACTGCTGCTGATCTTGCTTCTGCTGCCTAAGGATGTTGTTGAGGATGCAGGTCGTAGAAGCCTTGGCATGCAGTCAACACCGAACTTTTGAATTATTGTTACTTTCTGCTTCGAATCAACTTCACCGCAGCAGTTTAGAATTGGTATTGTTGCACGCAATACATTGCCTATCTCGTCTCTATTTAGTGTATTTTTGGAAGTGTCTCAAGGTTCTGCAGACAGGGCAAGCTTGTGGAGTATTACTAGCTGTATGAAGAAGCCCGCAATTATGTAAGCATATGCTACCTGTTGTGTGGCCCTCATATCATGCTTCGTGAGGGTTGGCACTCGAAGCAAGTGAAGAAATAAAGCATGACCGTCTATTATTGCTCGAAGACGGCAGCAAGAAAGAGGGCTTAGACAGTGAAGACGAGCAAATACCACGACGCTGAGTAGCCTCATGTGGAAGCAAGCGCGGCCAGATTAACTGGTGGCTGGGAGAGGCCAGCCCAAAACAACGGACACATGTTGCTCATGTGGGCATGAGCAACAACAGACAGGTCGAAACGACCAGTGATACCACAGGAGTGAAACGAGCTAAGGATATACAGTAGTGAAGCCATGGCTAATCACAGCCTTCGCCCCTTACTGGAAGAGTATCTTCTCTGCGAAAGGTCAGCCCTGACTTCTTACAAGAAGGAAGACTCTTCCAGTAGAGGGCGAGGTCTTGCAAGGTCTGAAAGAAAAAGAAAGAGAAAAGGCCGGAGCAAAGAAGAAAGACTCTTCCAGTAGAGGCGATAGCCAAAATAGTGTAACTCAACTGGACAAAGAGGGAAGGGCTCGCTCATTGAGGATAGGGGCTGGAAAAGCCAGCCCAAAATGAATGAACAAAGTACGCGAAGGGGGCCAGGGAAGCGCTAAGAAAGACAAGCACAACAAGGAACAAAGCAGCTACGTATTACTCGGTAACCCCTGGTAAGCAGCCTCAGGTCAGTGAAGCTAGGCTCCTGGAAGTGGGTCCCCTGGCCAGAGCCAGAGGCAGAGGCAGAGGCAACGAACAACCCTAGATGGGGAGGAGACAAGTGGAGACGATCTGGAAGGAGAGGTGCTCATTAGTCGCACGATCTGCCGATCTCACGGCCAGAAACGCCGTCCTTGCGGAAACCCCCCGGACCAACTCCCCAAACCCCTGGGCACTGGATGGGGTTTAAGAATTTTAAGGAGCCGCATACCAGAACCCTTGACTCTGCGTCCTGCTCCCGGCTGGCCCGCCGCATTCCCCGGCGCCTCCCGCGGCGGCGGCGGCGGCGGCGGCGGCGGCGGCGGCGGCGATGGGCGTGTTCCAGTTCGTGTGCCGCGAGGAGGACGGGCAGTGGACGGCGAAGCGGCACGGCGGTGAGGAGGGCGCGGAGGAGCTGACGGCAGAGGCGGACTCCACGTTCGGCCTCGGGCGCAAGCTCGTGGGCCTGGCCGTCGCCAACTCCCCCGGCGGCGGCGGCGTCTCCTCCTTCTTCTCCCTCGTCACGCCCTCCTCCGGCGTCTACGAGGTCCGCCGCCTTTGCCGCCGCCGCGGCAGCCGCTGCTGCTTCCTGGGTCTGCATTGGCAATCGCCATTGTGGAAGCCGGGGCTGTTGTGAGCACCGTTTCGGCGGTCGGGGTTGCGCGGCGGCACGTCAGGTGATTGTCGGGGGCGGCGGCGGCTTCGGCGGCGGCNGGCGGCGCAGCGGCCGGCAGCGGCGGCGGCGGCGGGGCCGCAGCGGAGGAGGAGAAGGAGGAGGAGAAGGAGGAGGAGAAGGAGGAGAGCGACGACGACATGGGCTTCTCGCTCTTCGACTAGCCGCTCGTCCCACGGCCTGGCCCGCCTCGCTCGCCCTGCGGCAGCAACGCAACACAGCAGCCATCATGACGCCAGCTGCGCTCAACCCATTTGGTGCTCCATATCTTACTGCCGTCATTCACTTCAGCTGTCAGCTGTGCCGCAGACTAGCAGCCAGGCGGCGGGGCCTCCGTCCAGCGAACGCCCCCGTGTTTTCCACGGCTGCAGCTTGCTGAGCTTAGACCCATGCTGCTCGCACGCGGCCGTCACAGCACTGCGGCTGCCCACCATGGCGACTGTCCAAGCTCATGTAGCCACTGGCCTGCAAGGCGCCGGGCTGGCCTTCATCTCTAATCGCTGCGACGGAGCACGTGATCATTGTCTCCAGTTTTTGTACTATGGTTGTTTGCATTCGGCACCATTTGTATTTTGCTTGGTTGTATGTCATTGGTGTCGTGGGTAGCCTAGACTTCGCTGGTGACAGGCTGTGGACATGGGCTGAGGTGGGCATTGGTGTGAAATCTTCCACCCAAAATCAGGAGAATGATCTTGTCAGGGACATGAATAGATTGCGAAAACCTTTCCAATGAGCCCTCATCGGTCGAGTCTTGCCTACCACAGCTTGAAGTTGGTTACTGCGCTGCATGCTTACGCTGCTGCTGTGCATCACTCTGGTCGGGATTGACGGTGGTCGAGCAGTCACGCATTGCTGAGCCCTTATTTCTAAGGTCTTCTTATCGCAATTGCGACTAACTGGCCAGCAAGTCATTATAGTCCATGTTGTGCACCTACAGCTGCGGGAGGTACACAGGAGCTTGCTGAGCCCTCGTGTTCAGCCTCTCAAAGTGTTATGAGCGAGGAAGCCAAGGAGTTTGAAGCTCACTGGAGGCAGCACAACAGCATTGTCGGCATGCATGCATTGCAGGGCGCGAGCTTACTTGATTGTTGTCGAGCTGGAGGTACTGCAGGCTGGTGACATTGCTGAGGTTGGCTAGGAGCAGCCCGCTGAAAGCATTGTGAGAAAGGTTCAGGCTGTACAGCATGTTGTAGAGGCCACTACTGGCGGGGATGATGTCTCCGAGCGAGTTGCCAGAGAGGTCCAGCACCACCAAGTTGGGCCCGGCCAGCAGCTCGGAAGGTTGCAGCTGGCTAGACAGTCAGCATTGCTTGCTAGCTGATGTTGGCGCACTTCTTGGGCCGGAAGGGCACCATCACAGAGTGGTCCTGGTTACCCAGGTCGCGGTCCGCAGATCCCATGCGTATCAAGTTGTTGTTTGAGCACGTCTTTGTGCCACACCTCAGAGTCATTGATCTGCACTTCTGCCAGCCTTGGGCATTCAAATATGGTGGCCAGCAGATATTGCATGTAACATCAGATAGAGCAAATCTGCTGTTCCCCACCAAAGTGTTAACATTGTTCAATGTACATTTGCTGCGGGTGTAAGAGTAGGAATGCCCTTCACAAAGTGATGCCTCTGGGCTATATGACTCCAGAGCTATTAGTATAATACATCAGCTTGGCAAACGTCTTCCAATATGGAGCTTTGCCTGTAAGACTGAACACTGCGAGATGGTTCCCCACTAAGCACCTTGGAGGTGGTGCAAGAAGGCCATGGCCACTGAGCACGATGAGAGCCACACGAGCTACCTTCAATAGCAGCAACTTAAATTACGGACATCCTTGGCACCCTCCTTGCTGAAAGTGAGGGCCAGGGCGGCTGCGGCGCCACCTCATGAGCCCCAAGTGGATACGTGCATGCAGCCGCGTTCATTCCATCCCAGCATCAGCGCATTGCCGTCCTGCGAAACCGCAAAGCGCTTGCTATCGTTGTCGACGTACTCTGCCACCATTGCTCGCACCTCGTGCACCATGGCGGAGCTGAACGATCTGCAGCACAAATCACACCCACGCCAGCACAGCATCTCAGCACCGGAGCTGCGAGCCACCCGGCAGTCTACTGGTCACCTTCCGCAAACATCTTCCTATAAGGACATGTGCAGTGTACCTTGGTGTAAAGTGAGCGTCATCCAGGCGCTCGCGCCACTTGACCAGGGGCTCAGTGCGGCGGACGCGGTCAAGGCCTTCGCACGCAATGATGTTCATGATCTCCCGTCCAAACACGTGCTCTTCAAAGAGCTGCCGGCTGACACTGCCGCGTGGCATGCACGTGTCGATTGCATTCATGCCGCAGTAGTAGAACTCCACAGCCTGCGTACGTGCAGCCGAGCAGCCACGGCAAAGCATCAGCAGCCTTTGCAGGCCACACAAGTCAAGCTTGTGTGCTTCTGGAAATTGGCAGACAAAGGTGCTCCTGCTGCACAACTGATCTCTTAAGTCGACCAGCTGGCCAGGTTACTATAAGCTTGTGACGTACCCCTCGAAAGCGTTGGAGGAAGAAGGGGCAGTTGAAGTAGGTCTCCATCTCAGCAAGCGCCAGGACGCAAGGACGGAGGCACCGGAGCGCCCGCAGAGCAGCATTGCGGGGGTTGGAGCGAATGACGCTGGCGTCAGGCACGTTCTGCAGGCGCATGACCGCATTGATGGCAAGTGCCTCGCCAGCCTCGAGCTCGAGGAGCGCCGGTGTCAGGTCCTCGAACTTCGCCACCAGGACGGAGCACTCGAATGGTATGCCGAGCTCCCGTGCCAGGTGCGCAAGCTGGGCGCCCAGCTGCCTGCAGTCACTGTTCCGCTCCTTGCCAAGCTGAGCTGCCTCTGCATCGGGTGGGTCCACGAATGTGATGCGAAGGCGCGGTGGGCCGCCAGGCCGCAGTGCCAGCGCGCGGAGTGCCGGCTGCCACTGGCTGCCCTGCACCCGCGCACGAGCATCATGAGCGCACGCAATGAGCCGCAGCTCGTCAAGCGAAGCCCATCAGGCAATCCGTCGTCCGCGAGCATGCTGCTTGCTCTCATGGCTATGTTGAGCAGGGGCTGTGGGCTGCGCTGCAAACCTGCCACATGGAGATGTCCAGGATGTGCACCCGGCGCTCAGCTGCCACTGCCTCCAGGATCGCGCCATTGGCTGACATGATGCAGAACTTGATGAAGGGCAGCGCCTCCGCGAAGTCCTGGGAAGATGCCGCCATGTCCTAAAAGGCGACCCGCCCACATGCCAGCCGTAAACACGTCAATTTGACGCTTGACTACGGCAACAACGGTTAACACTCATGTGAGCTGTAGGTACCAGCAGATGTAAAGATAAACAGCGACAATATACCAAGCAAGTAACACAAGCGCAATAAGAGTTCCGATTTTGCGCCACTTCTGAGACATGGACAACTTCCTGGTGCCTCAAGTTGGCAAGGTGGACCGATGGGGGTGCTGAAGGCTGGGAGGTGAGTGGTGCAGATTTGTGGAAGGAGGATCGAAACGATGGAGAAGGTCATACAGCAGTCACTGGGGGACAAACCTGGGGCCGAATACGGGAGGGCTGGCGGTACTGCACAAGGCCGAGGCCCTGCGTGCGTGCCCACAGGGCCTCCATGAAGTAGAAGGCGGCTCGCTGCGCAGGCGTGCCGGTGGGGGTCGCCTCGCGGCGCAGCGCAGAGTGCAGCAGGCGCGCGCGGGCATGGTCGCAGGTTGCCACCGCCTCGGCGAGCGACGCCAGCTGCTTCGCCAGCAGCGGCACACTGGCTGAGAGGGTAGGTGCCACGGGCCAGCTCACAATGCGCGTCTTATCAACAGTGGCGGCAGTGACGGCTGCCACTGTCGGCGGTTGGCCCCAGGGGCCGCCCGGCCACTTGGAGAGCGTGGCCCCCACAGGTTTCGGCAGCAGCATGGCGGTGTTAAGCGACGTCAGGCTCCCCGGCGGGACCTGCGTCAGCCAGGGCTGCGGCCACGCAGCGAGGTCCCCGCGCAGCTTGACGCCACCGTCGCCAGAGTACGGGCGCTTGAGGAGCGCAGCGCCGTCGGCGGCTTTGGCGGGGTCCAAGCACGCACGGCCGCGCCGCACCACAATGTCCTTGGACGGGTCTGGCCAGCGCTTGCGCATGTCGACGAGCAGGCAGCGGACGCAGCTGCACCCCTCCTTGCAGCCCGGCCGCAGTCCTTCGCCGCCGCAGCGGTCGAAGCCGCCGCCGCCGTTGCCACCAACGACGGTTCTGGCGCCGGAAACGCCTGCCCTGCTGCCCTGCTCCACGGCCTCGCCCTCTCTGCCGCTCGACCTGCTGCCGACCCCACTGCCAATGCCGCTGCCGCTGCTGCCGCCGCTGCCGCTGCCGCTGCTTCCAGCGCCACCTGGCGGCACCGCGGTGGCGGTCTCGTCGCCAGAGCGCGCCGGCGAGCAAGAGAGCGGCTGCAGTGCGATGTCTGAGCCAGACGCCTCGCCGACCGACTCCGCCGCCACCGCCGCCGCCGCCGCCGCTGCCGCCGCCAGGTCGTCGGACGCTGCCATCCACTCCGGGATGCTCACTTCCTCCGCCGCCTGCGCCGTGATTGGCGCGTCCCACCAGTTGTCCTCCCCGACGCCGTTGTCACACAGGGCCCAGGGCTCGTCCGCAGGCCATGCCAGCAACGCCGAGTCGACATCGTCGTCGTCGCCGTCACCGCCGCCGCCGCCGCCGCCGCCGCCGCCGCCGCCACCGCCGCCGAGCGGCGGAGGCGAGAGGCCGCTCTCAACGCCGCCGTTTGCGGTGTGGAAGCTGCCGGCGGCGGGTGCAGCGTGGCAGGCCCGCTTTCCGGGGGGGCCTGCGCCGCCCCC
>WELB01000028.1:458139-479433 GCA_009602725.1 Spirogloea muscicola
GACATCGTCGTCGTCGCCGCCACCGCCGCCGCCGCCGCCGCCGCCGCCGCCGCCGCCAACGGCGGCGCGCGCCGCACGCTTCAGCGCTACGGGGGATCCAGCCTGCTGCCAGTGGCGGGGAGCCTCCGAGGAAAGACTACAGCCAACATCGGATTCTCGCCGGAGGCCCGTCAGGTCCCACATCTGCAACATCGCTCAGACTATAGGGCCAGCCCCATGCAACGGAGGCGCGGATGATATGTGGCCGCCATGGTCGGTACGGTCGTCGCCAGCCGCCTTTGCCCATCTTGTGGGCTGCTGGCCTTTCCGAAGTGTACCGGCTTGGCTTTGCCGCCTTCCTTTCGCTCAGTGCTTCAGCGCTGTTGCCTTTCATTCGGTGCTTCAGCGCTTTCTCTGGCCCCTTCGGAAGTTGTTCTTCCTTTATCCTGGGCTGGTCACTCACCCATCGCCCTCTACTGGAAGCGTCGTTCCCTCTTTCAATTCATGCGCGTTGTGCTTCTTGTCACAGCCATCAACCTCTTTGGAAGAGCCCACTTAGTTGCATCGGTCCTCGGTTCCAAATCTAGTAAGAGACTTTGCTGAACCAGGATATGCCCGTCGTGAGGATGAGCTTCCGACTGACCTGGGCTTGCCTGCAGCATGTCTCTCGTTCTTTATCCGCTGTGTGTCAGTCCTTATGTGGGACCATACAATGTTGCCTTCTTTCCACCCATTGCCTCTCTGCCCCAGGGCGAATGCAATGGTGGGTGTTCATGCCAAACAATTGGGGCGCTTTAGCGACCTTTTTCTGCGTGCATTGTTGTAAGACTTGAGACTCATGAGAAAGATCCGCAAATGTGATGTGCCAATGCAAATTGTGTGGTAGATGGCGCAACACATTTGTCTCTGGGCTTGCCACCAGGCTGGCCATCAGAAGGACTTCTCCATCTCTTGTACTTCTTCTGCAAGAGTGCCTACTAACCAATGTGAAGGAGCGTGCATTGCTCGGCACATGTGAGGCTTACACGAATGTAATCTGGTCCAACAAGGCGAGATAGAGCCACGCATTATGTGAGGCTTCAGCAGGGCACACTGCGCTTGCATGCAAGGAGCAAGCAGCAAACGCTGTAGAGCCAGCTAAGAAGTTAGACGCATAGTGAGGTCAGGAGCTGCTCGGTGAAGCTTTTCCCGTTCGTACGCTCTTAGATCAACCTCATAAGCATCTTGTATTTTGACAGGCTCGGCTGGGTGGACTTGATGGCTGCACGCACTTGCACGCACCGCTTGCACCCTAGCAACTTCTATTTGCAGTAATTATCATCAAGGAGGCAAGACCATCAGGTAACACCAAGTTGCCAGTGTATAACAGCTTGAGGTGCCACGGTCAGGACTCATGCAAGTTGACACAGTGCTCCAAACCCTGCACGACAATAGCAAAGGGAGTGAACGAGCATGTGTTGGCTCGCACATAGGGGAATCCAAGGGGTGCAGGGTGTAGGGCAAAGCGGTGCGGACATCTTTGCTCTTGTACTCGGGCAGTCGGGGAGAAGAGCTCAGCATGCTGGTCGCCACAGAGTCGCGTGGATGAGCGGCTGCGACTTCCACTTGAGCATGAGCGCGTCGCCCTGCTCTGCCATGGAGAACCCCACATGCTGCTCCGCTACAGCCCTTGGTTGGTCCTTTGCTGCCTCGGACCAGGGCCTGTACATAAGATTGCAATGCAGCCTCAAATTGCGTTCTAAACCCAGGATATAAGCAGCAAGCGGGTCACAAACCTGCGTATATGAGACTCGTACATTGCCAGTCAGCAAGCTAAGCCAGCTGACACTTTTCTCCTGTCACTAATCTGTCCTCCTGTGCTTGCTAGTGACTCTGCAGCACTTCAACAATCAATCAAGCTCTTTCAAACTCCTACTGTATTAGGCATGGATACTGCCTGACGCAGTGTGACTGCACATATTCAGCAGCAAGTGATTCTGACCACTGCACAGCTGGTTCTGCCTGGGTATGCTACGCAGCTGGGTCTGCCTGGATATGCAAACGTACTTGCCAACAAAGCCGGCGTCCTTCATGCGCAACTGCCACTTGCTCAGGTACTCGGTGCGCTTGTGCCGCAGTAGTCCCTCGCATGCAACCACCTCAAGGATGTGCTGAGACAAAATGTGCTGCTCAGCAACGCGCCGCCAGAGGCTTGTTGAGGGCATGTGCACGTCTGTTGCCTCAACGGCGGCCATGTAAATGTCCAAGCACTGCACACATAGTATCAGCACACCATTCTACTAAGAAGCTTGTTGAGTTTGCATGTGAGGTGTACACCCAGAGGTGATGACAGCGTTGTTTTCAAGTTATCTGTCCACCTGCAGCTTGATAAACAGGAAATAAGCAGCATAGCAGAGCTGTGTGTTATTGGAGGCCGCAGTAGACCTGCTTGAAGCGCTGGAGGAAGAAGGGGCTGTTGTCATTGGAGTGCATCTCCACCAGGACCATGACATGCGGCCGCAGCCGACAGAGCGCCCGCAGCGCCGCATCCCGAGGGCTGGACCGCAGGAGGCTTGCGTCTGGCAGGAAGCTGAGGCCCATGATATCATTGACGACCAGCACCTCACCATCCTCCGCGCCGATCATGTAGGGCTGCAGGCTCTCCAGCCGCGTCTCAATCACGTGAAATTCCAGCTGCACGCCCAAGGAGTTGGCAACTGCCAACACCTGCTTCCCGGACTCCCCGTCCTGGCTAAGGTACTGCTCATTGGCACACGTGTTCTCCATGATGCGGATGTGGCTATCGTGCACCCGAGTGATGCGCACATGGGGCGGGCCCCCCGGGAGGAGCGCCAGCGCATGCAGGAGCCCTGGCCACTGTCCTGTCTGCAACAGCAAGACGAGCATGGAGTGAGCAAGCTGAGTAGTGTGTACAGTCAGAGGGGCGGCCAGAGTAAGCAAGTCGACCGCCCATGTGCACTTTGTGTGCACTGCCAGAAGCTTGAGCGGCCTGGCACCTTCCTGCAGCTGGAGCTCAGGGTTCGGGATTTGCAATGTAGGGCAATGGTTTGTGAGCTGCTCCTTTCCTTGTCGGCTTGATACACAATCCAGCGAGCGAGCACCGCGGCTGTCGGAGATGGCCAGGAGGACAAGGAGATGCTTACCCAAGTGGCTATGTCCAGGATGTGTATCTGCCGGCATGCAGCGGCCACCTCCAGGATGGTGGCATTGGCTACACCGTGGCAGAACTTTATGTACGGCATGTGCTGCTGGAATTCCCCCATGGCACTGACCATTGGCTGCAGAGCGGCAGCGGCAGCGGGGGTGCGCGCAGTTGGCAAGCGAGCATTGTATCATGCAATACAGTGAGAGCTTCGAAACAGAAAGGTCACAACAGCCAAGCCCTGGACACAATGGCCTTGCGTCGCTGCCAATTCTCCATGGCTGTGATCAACGCACATGCATGACGCCAGCTTCCTGGCGGCAAGGGGTTCACCTCGCTCATGCTCTCGGTTGCCAGGCGTTGCCGCCGGATGCACACCTCGCCCTGGGTGCGGGCCCAGAGCGCCTCCATGAAGTAGTAAGCGATGCGTTGGACGTAGGTGCCCGATCTGTCGGCGGCGCGGCCGAGGACGGTCATGAGGAAGCGGGCGCGCGCCTGGTCGTCAGTGGCGACGGCCTCGGCAAACGCCAGAAGCTGCTTCTTGATGCGGCTCTCCAGCGTGTCCACCGCCGCTGTCACCAGCTGCGCCGCCCTGACGGCGGCCGACGGCCGCTTCTGCAGAGGACCGCTGCGGGCGCCGAGCACCGAGTGGAGGCGCCGCGTCGTCGCCTTGGCAACGCCCGTCAGGCTGGTCAGCGACAAAACCTCCCGGAACGGCGGGTCCAGCAGGCCGTACAGTTGTGGCACTGGAGGCGCCGACGCATACCCCCGCCGCACCGCCAGCATGCGGCCTAAAGAAGGCGCGACGACGCCGCCGCCGCCGCCGCCCGCCTTGCCGTCGAGGTCCCAGCAGGCCGGGCTGCTGAGCGGCGAGCGACTGACCATGGCATCATCATGGTCATCTTGCAGCCAGGCCAACGGCTCGCCGACGGCGGCGGCGGCGGCGGCGGCGGCGGGCGGGCTGGGGAAAGCGCGGGGCTCGAATATTCGGCGGCGGGTGGCGCCGTCCGCCGAGTATCTTCCGCACTGTGCTTCGGGGCGGGGGGTCCCCGTGATCGAAACCGTGGCCGAATGCAGCGCCGCGGCGCCGCCGGCCTGGTGATCAGAATGTGCGACCAACTACAACACGGACTCAATTGGGCGACGCGCCCTGCCCCCGCCGTGCCGACGTGGCACCGCCGCGTGCTTGAGCCCGCGCTCATTGGCCAGCTCTGTCCCACGGGGCTGGCCCCAACTGCCGGCGGGGGATACGGCCTCTCTTGTTCATTCTTTGTTCATTCATCCATTCATTCTTCTGGGCTGGCCTCTCCCAGCTCCCAGCCGCCCTCTTTTCTTCGTTCTGCCTCTTGCAACAACCAGTTCGGTTAGGAAAATTGCTCTTCCAAATGACAGCAATGGCTGTGAGAGGCCAGCCCAAAGGATGGACACGGTCTGAAAGGGCGGGATGGCGCAAAAAGCAGGATACTAGTCTCCAAGACGTCAGCAAGTGGGCTCTCAATAAGCTCTAGTCAATGAAATGGAGGCCAGATTCGGAGCTTACAAAAAGTCCACAACGGGGCAATAAGCTGCCTAAGGGTTCTCTAGTACCCAAGAGTGAGCACGTACATAACCGACAAGCTAGGCTGGGGAGCCAGAGCACCACACGCAAGCCATTAGCCTAGTGCGCGCCCAGCACGCAAGCAGAAGCAGTAGCTCTTCCAGCCTGCCCACGCCTTGCATCTGCGTGCTGGCCGTGCTCTAGCTGCAGCCTCTGGCTCTCGTCAAGGGGAATTTCTTACCGCCGGCTAGTCTTTCTGACTTGCGCTCCTGACTAAGAGGGCACGAAGTGCTTATTGCATGGGCAAGCTTTAGGAAAGCACTTTCGGGCCCCTTCAGACCTCGTCAATCCTTTCTGGGCTGACTGTTCACAGCCCTCGCCCCCTTTGGGAGAAGAAGTGGCTCTCCCAATGGGGGCAAGGGCTGTGATAAGCCAGCCCGAGCAAAGAATTAACAAGGTTCGAAGGGGCCAAAGTACCGAGGGGTCAAAAGTGCAATCCCAGAACTGGGGTAGGATGAACCACTCAATAACTAAGAGTGAGGAGCCGTTAATCTGAAAGCCTAGCTGCCGGAAACAATCCCCCCAATGAAAGCCAGAGGCTGCAGCAAGAAAGATCCACTTTCTTCCAATGATACTTGCTGCTATTCCCGGTAGTCCCATCAACCAGCCAGATTTACACTACTAAGCGAGGGCAACCTTATCTGCAGCTAATTGTGTCAGGTCTTCGTCAGGCAACCTGCATGACTCAGGAGCAGGGCCCAGACTACTTCCGAGTAGAGCTTGATTGAGCACAAAAGATTGAAAGGTCAAATGGCTCATCNTGCGGTCCACTTGCGCGCAGGCCGCGCTCTGGCGGCGGCCTCCGGCTTCCGTCAGGGCGACGTCTTTCCGCCTGCTAGCTACTCAGACTTGCATATACTGACGAGAGGTTACTGAGAGTTCGCTTACTGCTGTCTCAGTCCTTAGCACTCCGACTCCTTCAGACCTTGTCCATTCTTTTGGGCTGGCCTCTCCCAGCCACCAGTTAATCTGGCCGCGCTTGCTCTCTTTCTTCGCCAACTTCCGCTGCTTCTGGGATGCCTGCTTTTATTTTGTTTTTTGTTCTGAGGCATGAAACCTGGGCCCCTGGCTTTGCTGGCCCCTCTTTATCCGCATACGCCTGGCGATATCGTTTCAACGCTCCCTGGCAGCGCTTGCTCCCTTGCCTACGCCGTCCACACGCGAGCAGGCCGTGCTATGTCTGAGAGAAGGGCTCGCCCGTTGAGGATAGGGGCTGGGTAAAATGGCTGCCGCCTCTGGGTCTCGGCGGAGTGCCTCTTTCCCCTGCAGCGAGCTACTCCGACCTGATGTTGCTCATTCGCGGGTCCTCTGCATCGTCTTGTGTATTTTGTGGTATTTTGTACCAATTCTACACTTGAGCTCGAGCGCCTCGCCACGTCATGCTGAAGCGTCAGCGTCATTAATGTACTAGCGTCACCTGGTGGCGACCGGCAGGGTGACGCGCAGTTGACGTCAGGGCAGAGCGGCTCACGAGGCAGGTGACGCGCAGGCGCGCTGGTCGGGAGGGGTCACTGAATGTTCCCCCTCGTAGGCAAATCGGCGAGTTCAAGCTGCTCTGACTTGCGGCTGCCGACCACGAGAAGAAGCAGCTCCTTCAGAGGGGTAAGCTCTCTCAGAGGTGGCGAGGGCAGTGGAAAGCCAGCCACCAAGTATGAACAAGCACCAGCTTTTAGCGCGAGTACCCAATCGTGGTATTTACTCCCGTACCCCTTTGGGCGAGCTTCTTCTTTGGGAATGGAATTGGCTCCTCAGTAAGTGGGCGAGGGCTGTAGATAGCCAGCCCAAGACAAATGGACAAGGTCCAGAGGGCCGAAGGAGCTAAAAGCACACAGCTGTTCAAGTGGCTACATTGCATGGAAGCTCAATGTCCCTAGTCAGCAGCCGCAAGTCGGAGTCTTGTGGAAAGAACCTTCTCTCCCTCTCCAAATTGGCTGGCTCTCGCCATGCTGATGAAGAGCGTAGCGTAGCATCCGCCATACCTCGCGTTTGCTTCCCCTCCGTCTCCAGAAATGAAATAGCGCTAGAGGCGAAGCCGGCGCATGCGGCTTCCGACAAGGGCTTCTTAGCGGGCGCGGCGGCCCACATCAACCACCGGGCCATCTCCAACACTCCAGCTGCACTGCACTTCACCAGGCGACTCTGTCCCTCGGCTATGGTGGCCTCTGCGGCCGACCGCTTGCTCGCGCTTGCAGGGCGGCGTACCTGGGCAGGGGGCGCAGGTCCACGCCCCGGTGTCTCAATGCTTCCTTCTACAAAGGGCTTCGTGTGCTGGAGCAGTCGGTCATTGAAGTGGAGACCGGCTCACTGCCATTTCAGGTGTCTCTCTGGTCGGCCCAGAATGCGCTCTGAATGAGCATCCAGACCTAGCAGCGCGTGTAATTTACTTTCGCATACCTCGTGCACACCGCCGACCTACGCACTCAAGCTTGCCATGCGGTCGAGGCGGACAAGGTGGCCTTTGAGACGGCTTAGCAGCCCCTCCATTAGACGAATCTGCAAGGGAGCGCACGGCTGCGGTCGGCATCCTTCGTGGAGCCTTGGCATGTCTCATAGCTCTGCCCCGGTATGATCTCGTTCAGATGTATGATGCGCCGGTTGATGCCTTTCGCACCGTAGTCCACCGCGTCCTTGGCCTTACCTCGCCCAGTCTCCTGCAGTGTGAGTGCGGTAAAGAGGGACGTGGTTGACGGAGCTGGCTACGCACGTCTTCAATGTGTTCAAGAGGAGCGGCCCGGCATACGACCTCCACCAGATTTAATAATCGGCATCTCCTGGAGGCAGGATAAACTCTAAACCCTGAAACCTCTCCTCCCTTGCCGCGCAGCAGACCACTTTTCCCGCTGAGTCATCTGTCCTTGCATGTTGCGGCCACCCCCTCAGACATCGTTTGTTCTTTTGGGCCTTGAGCAGAAGAGCATCTGCTCTCCTACTGCTGCTCAGCGGGCCCCACGGTCTAAGAATTCGATTGTAGAAGCTCCCTCCCTTCACCCATCCTTGTACGCAATTGGCTGGCCTAAACGGCCGCTGCAGCAGGAGCAGCAGCAGCAGGAGCTCCGAGGGGCGAGGATGCCCTTGCTCGTTAGATTCCAACAAGTTGCATGCCTGAGGAACTCCGGAGTGCGACAATGTGCACAGCAACGCACCTGGATACCTGACGTACCTTCACGCACAGGAAGGTCTTTAGCTAATTCACACTGGCCGGCTGCTTTGGCAATCGTTGAGCTCCAATCAGAGGCAGTGGCTGTGAGGGCCCTTAAAAGAACAAATTGATTGCAAACAGCAAGCTCAAGGGCATGAATGGGAAGTCTTAAACGAGAACGCACCACAAGATGAAAGCAGCCCAGCCAGTAAGCAGCAAAGGCTATCTCTTTCATGTCAGATACCGAGGGGGCGACCTCGTACACAAAGGCGATTAAGTATGCGGGCATCTGCGACCGGCGTCTTCTTCTGCTCATGCTGCTACTGGGTACTGATAATGAAAAGCAGTAGACTGCATCGACTTGTCTCAGGCTGCAGTCTTCAGAAGATGAGCTTGCAGTAGCCGCACACGTCTTTGCTGCTTGATGTGCTGTATCGACCACCTGTGCTGGTTTTCAATCACTCCTGAATAGTGCAACACCTTATGCTACTTGCAACTACTGCCCCTGTGGTAGAGCACTACTCTATGACGTTCCATATCGCTATCAATACGTGGTGCTATGGCGAAGCTGTGTCTTGGACCCTAGCTCACCTGCTCCTCCTGGCCAACACGCGTTGAGCATTTGATTGTAGACAGTCTAGACAGGAAACATAAGACTATGTCACTTGTGCACATCTTCCGCATGCTAACATGCCCTGCCAGCATTGCTGGCCTGTCCCTTCCACTTGCGGGCCGAGTCTGCATCAACTACTGCATTGAGCTTGCACACGCCCATCAACTTGCCGCAGTCCTAGGACCACAGAGCTCGCGTAGACGCCTACTCGCCCCGGCTTCAAGTCTGCGAATGGCCTCCTTGAGTTGCACCGCCATGAAGAGAGAAGGTGCGCGGAGCGCCTGAAATTGAAAAAGGGAGGCCAATTCTAGCCTTACAAATGTCCTGTTTATTGGGTAATGAGCTGGCTAAGGGGGACACTAATATCCCCGAGTGAGCACATGCATATCTGACAAGCTATACTGAGGCCATGAAACAACGCCCATGTACTCCCTGTTGTAGCAGCCCCAGAAGCGGACGCAGGACGGGTCGGCAAGGCCCCCGTCGGCACGGCTCCCCTTGGCCATCTCTTTGCAGCGGTCCCTTGCGTTCGCGGTCAAATTGCGCGCAGGCCGCGCTTTGGCGGCAGCCTCCGGCGGCCGTCAGGGCGACATCTTTCCGCCTGCTAGCTATTCAGACTTGCATCTACTGACAAGAGGTTACTGAGAGTCCGCTTGATGCTGTCTCAGTCCTTAGCACTCCGGCTCCAGACCTTGTCCATTCCTTTGGGCTGGCCTCTCCCAGCCACCAGTTAATCTGGCCGCGCTTGCTTCCCCTTGGCTTCGTGGCACTCGCGGCGGCAGGTCCTGCCCCCCCCGTGCCCCAGCCCTCCCGACCCTCCTTTCCTCCCCCGCCATCCCTCCTTTACAGCTGCTGCCTCCCACTCCCTCAGCAGCTCCAGAAGCGGACGCAGGTCGGGTCGACAAGGCCCCCATCGGCTCGGCTCCCTTCACTCCGTGGCACCCCCGGCCCTCCTTCCCCACCGGGAGAAATGCGCGCCCATAGAGAAGAGGAGCTGGCAAAGCCAGCCCAAAAAAAAATGGACAATGTCCAAAGCCAAAGAAAGAGGAGCCGGAGAAACTACAAAACACTGCAGAACACAGAAACGATGCAGAGGAAAGCTCAGTACCCACGAGTGAGCACCCGGCCATTCCTCCTGCCACAGCTGCTGCCTACCGTTCCTCTTGTAGCTCCAGATGCGGACGCAGGACGGGTCAACACGGCCCCCGTCGGCACGGCTTATCCCCGCTCCGTGGCACCCCCAGCCCTCCTCCCCCCCCTGCCATCCCTCCTGCTGCAGCTGCTGCTTCCCACTCCTCTAGCAGCGCCAGAGGCAGACGCAGGACTGGTCGCTTAGGCCCCATCGGCAATTTTGGCCCTCCTTCCCACCCCCTCCATCCAGATGTGGTGACTGCAGATTGCGTCGACTCCGCCAACCCCGCAAAGTCGGCGACGCTCGCCGGGCACGCGGTCGATTTGGCGGCTCGGAGTAAGGAGCTCAATTTCGGTGACCACCCTCCAGGCGATGCCTTCGCGGCCCTGGCCATTGACGTTCACGGGGCCTTTGGCAGCGGCTGGCTGGATCTCCTCCAGCGGCTTGCCCGGCGGGCCATCGAGTGGCAGCCGGGTTCGCCAAGCTTCAATGCTGCCGGCTCCCTCGCTCAGGTCTTTCGAATGAGACTGGCGGTCTCGCTCCAGCGCTCTCAGGCTCATGCGGTCCACACGCACGCTAGCTGCGCGATGGCTGCTGCCTCAGGGTCTCGGCAGAGTGCCGCTTTTCCTGCTTCGAGTTATTCTGATTTGCTGTTGCTTACTCGTGCTTACTGAGCATCCATCTGCATCATTTCGTGTCTTGGTGTGTAGTTTTGTCTTTCCTGGCACTGTTTTGTGGCCTTTTGAGGCCTGCGGACAACGTCCATTCTTTTCTGGGCTGGCTTTGCTAGCCCCTCTTTTTCTATGGGCGAGCCCTTCTCTTCCCACCCCCTCCATCCTTCCTGCCACTGCTGCTGCCTCCCACTCCTCTAGCAGCTCCAGAAGTGGACGCAGGACGGGCCAACAAGGCCCCCAGCGGCACTTCCGGCCCTCCTATCCCCCTCCCTTATCCCTCCTGCCACTGCTGCTGCCCCACTCCTCTAGCAGCTCTAGCAGCGGACGCAGGACAGGTCGATAAGGCCCCCATTGACACTTCCAGCCCTCTTTTCCCCCCTCGCCATCCCTCCTGCCACTGCTGTTGCCCCACTCCTCTAGCAGCTCCAGAAACAGACACAGGACAGGTCGACAATGCCCTCATCGGCACTTCGGCCACTTCCTTCCCATCCCCGCCATCCCTCCTGCCACTGCTGCTGCTCCAACCGGAGGAACAGTGGCCAGGCCCAACAGGGAAAGGGATTTCTTGTATTTGAAACAATCGAAGGCCACTATGGCCACCAGTAGCTGCTTCGTTTCTTCGTAGCTACTATGGCCAAGTACACAGGCAAAGCACATCAAATGACGTAGCCGCTAGCAACTAGCAGCTACTGGAGCTGCTGGAGAAGTAGGGCGGCAGCAGTGGCAGGCGAAGGAATGGGAGGGGAAAGGAGGGCCGGCAGAGCCCCTGGGGGCACGCGGTCGGCCAGGCGGCCCGGGGCAAGGAGCGAAAATATGCTGATCACCCGGTGGGGGATGAGTTCGCGGCCCTGGCGATGGATGTACACGGGGCTTTCGGCAGCCGCTGGCTGGATCTCATTCAGCGGCTTGCCCGCCAGGCCATTGACCGGCGGCCGGGTCTGCAAGGGGCGATGCCCGGCTTCAACGCCGCCGGGTCGCTCGCACAAGTCTTCCGCATGCGCCTGGCCGTATCGCTTCAACGCTCCCTTGCCCACGCCGTCCACACGCGAGCAGGCCGTGCTATGGCTGGGCGGAGTGCCTCTTTCCCTGCAGCGAGCTACTCAGACCTGATGTTGCTCACTCGTGGGTACTGAGCATCCCTCTGCATCCATGATGGGCGGCCCATGCTGCAGCAGGCTGTGGTGGAGGTGGCGACCGGCTTGCTGCCTTTTCAGGTGGCGCTCCGCTCAGCTCAAGACGAGCTACTTGCGGAGCACCCTGCCCTCGCCGAGAGCGTGGTCCCGTTTGCCCATCTTGCCCACTCCCCCGACTCGCAAGCGCAGGCGCGGTACATGGCGGCAGTTGACAAGGCCTCCTTCACGGCCACGCTGCAGCTCCTCCCTCCCACAGACGTGCGAGGCCATGCTCGGCTGCTGTCGGCCGCCTCCCCTGGCGCGGCAGCCTGGCTGTCCGCGCTCCCCCTGTACGACGCCCTCAGGATGCCGGACGAACTCTTCCGTACGGCCACCCATCGCCTGTTGGGTCTTCCCCCGCCCTGTCTGCTTGGCGTGCTGCAGTGTGAGTGTGGGGAGCGGTCGACGGACCCGGCGGAGCTAGCGGCGCATATCCTTCGCTGCGCCACTGGCGGCGAGCGCACAGCCGCTCACGACCTCCTCCGCGACGGTATGTTCGGCATCTTTCAGGAGGCCGGATACACAGTTGCGATGGAGAATACTTCTGTCATGCCCATCCTCCAGAGGGCCGACGGACTCCACACGCGCCGCGTCGACCTGGTGGCGTCCACGACGGGCGGTGGCGGGCGCATCATTGCCGATGTGGTCACCACTGATGTGGTCGACCGCTCCAACCCGGGGCTTTCTGCCTCGCGGGCTGGCCACGCTGCGGCAAAGGCCGCTCGCAGCAAGGCGGCCAAACACGCCGACCACCCGGCTGCCGACGAGTTCGTCCCCCTGGCTGTGGACGTGCATGGGGCTCTCGGATCCCACTGGCTCGACCTGTTGGCCAGGCTTGCACGGCGCGCTGTGTCCCGCAGGCGCGGTGAGCCGGCTGACTTCAACGCCGCTGGCTCGTGGGCTCAGGTGTATCGTATGCGCTTGTCCGTCTCCCTCCAGCGGTCCATGGCCCACGCCTTGCATCTGCGTGCTGGCCGTGCTCTCGCTGCGGCCTCCGGCTTTCGTCAGGGGGATAGTTTACCGGCAGCTAGTCTGTCGGATGTGAGGCTCCTCACTCGTAACTACTAAGTGGTCCATCCTCCCCCATTCTGCCATAGCCTCTTCAGGCCCCGCAGTCGCTGCTTAGCTCGTAGTTTGGCCCCTTCGAACCTTGTCAATTCTTTTCGGGCTGGCTTCTCACAGCCCTTGCCCCCATTGGGAGAGCCACTTCTTCTGCATCGTCTATGTGTTCTGCATATTTTGTAGTGTAGTCCTTTTTCCGGCTCCTCTTTCTTTGGCTTTGGACATTGTCCATTCTTTTTTGGGCTGGCTTTGCCAGCCCCTTTTCTCTGGGGCGCGCACTTCTTTTGAGGGCCTATCCAGCGTCCGCTTCTGGAGCTGCTAGAGGATTGAGGCAGTTTCAGTGGCAGGAGAGAAGTGGCAAGTCCCACTGGGGGCAAGGGCTGTGAAAACCCAGCCCGAAAAGAATTGCCAGAGGTTCGAAGGGGCCAAATGACGGAGGGGCCTAAAAAGCGCTGATCAGCTACGAAGGGGCCTGAAGATGCTGTCAGACAGGATTGCAATTCTTTTTTAAACGTTATTGATACGACATAAGGACTTCCCGGGAGGTCACCCATCCCAGTACTATTCTCGCCCAAAGGAGCTTAACTTCAGAGTTCTGATGGGATCCGGTGTAGTGGCCCTGGTATGATCGTATCGCGGCGGAAAATGGAAAAGGAGGGGATATAACCGACGCAAATGCCGATCGGGGCATTGCCGACCTGTCCTGCTGGAGCTGCTGCATGAGGAGTGGGGCAGCAGTGGCAGGGAGGGATGGCATGGGTTTCCAGGGCCGGAAGTGCCGATGCCTTGTCGACCTGGCCTGCGTCCATTGCAGGAGCTGCTGTAGGAGTGGATGAAATGGCTCAGCTTGGCCTCACCTCATTCATGCTCACCGCGCGCCCTCCGTGCTTGGCGAGGAGCTCCTAGATTGCCAGGGTGTCAGCTGGTGATGCTATCAGTAATCCAATGGAAGTCATGAAATCAAAGAAATTTCTGAGGGGAAAAAGAAACAGCTCTGTCCATTCTTTTGGGGCTGGCTTAGATCAAGGCAGTGGGAGGCGGACCCGACAAAATTGAAGAAGGTCTGAAGGTCGAAAAGTCTGCAGCCCGGCGAGCGGGACGATTAGGCACACAAAACTCGTCGAGCCCGAGGCGGCAGCTGCGCGTGACGCGTGGTACCGACGTGGCGCCATCACGGCGCAGCCAGCTGGCGCACCGACGCCAACATGCCACGTGTCCGTAAAGAGCGATCTGACTGGCCGCGGCGGCAAGTGGATCTAAATATCCAATACTCGGAGTCCGCGTGGTCACAGCCTCCTCTGCGAGTGGCGAGCGCGGCTCCACCGCGCCATTGAAGCAGCCCTGCCGCAGGCGACCGAAGAGGACCGCGCGTCCCGCTATCCCGACGTGGCGGCGGCCTCCTCCCCGCCGCTTCATCCGTAAGGCTCCGCCGTCCGCATTCACAAACCCCGGCTCAATTCTCGCCTCCCTCAATCCTTCTCCCTCCAGCGCCGCTCTCCCCGCCGCCTCCGCCGCCGCCCCCGCCGCCGCCACGCCCGCCATCCGCCATGGCGGCCCTCTCCGCCGCCAGCCTCGTCGCCGCCCCCGCGGCGGCCTCCTCGTTCCTCTCCGGCAACCAGAAGGTACTTCACCGACCCTTTGCCCGCTTGTGCCTCTCCCCTTTGGCTCCAGGGGCCCCCAGTGCGAGCACGCCTCCATTACATGATGCAGTGCGGCCATTTCAGAAGAAAAGGCCTCGAGGGGCAAGGCTCTCAGGTTGGATGTCATATATCGTCAAGCACAATTCGTGAACACTGGCTCTGTTAGTTAGAGCATTGTGGAAGTTGCGCAATGAGAAACCAGTTTAACGAACTAGTGTGACACAAATTTAACATGTGTTGCTGCAGACTCTCCGCGTGAGGCAAGTGAAGCCGCAGGTGGGACCGCTCAGGACGTTTGTCCCCATTCGTGCTGAAGTGAGGACAGGAAGTGACCCGGTAAGTAGTCAAGTTCAATGACTTTGACGAATTTAAGTATTGGCTGTCAGCTTCAAAGAGCTTCCGAGTTGTGGGAGACGTTGTGCTTGTAGGTCACATTCTATGTAATGTCTCTGATGCATATCGTCTGTGCAACAATTGCAGGGCGGCATTGGAGATAAGTTGAAGAATGCTGCTGAGAAGGTGGCCGAGACTGTGGATGATGCAACTTCTGGACTGAAGGACGCCCTTTCCGACGCCCGTGGCACAATTAGGGAGTGAGTTATCGCAACTACATACCTCCTTTCGGTCCAGCTGAGAATTGGGTCCTGCTCACTCCTCCTCAAGAGTGGCTGCATTGGTTGCTTGTCACTGGGACAGGTCGAGATTGGTAAGACTCCCCAGTTCCAACTTTGGCTAACTGTATTAAGTGGGACCACGAGCTGAAAGCTACCTGTAAGATAATGTGGTGACCAAACGAGCTGACTTAGGTGGTGCGGCCATGTCGGTGATCCTCAGTGAGGGGACTGGAAAGCCTAGGAATCAGATAACAGCCGCATTAGGTGATGCGGCCAAGGCGGCGATCATTGGCAAGGCAACTCAAGAAATCCGCAAACGCATAGGAGCTGAAGTAGGTGGTGCAGCCATGTCGGAGGTTGTGAAACGGGCAAGTGGAGCGATTGGAAATCGCTTAAAATCTGAAGTAGGTGGGACAAGTGGAGCAGTTGTGGACCGCTTGAAATCTGAAGTGGGTGATGCAATAATGTCGGTGATTAACAGTGAGGCAACTGGGAAGATCAGCGATCGTGTCTCTGGTGGCAAGGGTGAGGTTCGTGAGGTGACCATCGGGAGCAAGGAGAAGGACCCTAGCAGTTTGGCTGCTAATCTGGCAGTAAGTCGACTGGCCAGACTGTAGTTGCTCCTGTAATACACCGTATGTTGCACCTGTAACAGACTTGCGAATCTTTGTTGCCAATTGGTCAGACTGAGTATGCTTATACGGTTGAGCATACTAACTATGGTTTGCCATTGACTTGTCATGACTTGTCACTTGTGCTGTGCAGCAACAAGTTCAAGGAGCTGTAGAGAGTGTTACCGACAAGTTGACAGGTGCAGAGAATGCAACCCGGGGCTTTGATGACCCTAACCAAAAGGGTGCCTTCACAACCCCCAACAGGGAAGCCAAGAAGCAAGCATGGGGTGACAAGCAGGCTCCTTAAGCTTGTATACCTAGTGAATGTGAGTGGCATTACCTGCCCAGCTTTTGACATTTCTCAGGAGATTTTGTAAACTGTACATTATCAAGCCCTTCAGGACGGCTTGAGCAGAAGGCCAATCAGTCTCGATTGGCTGGCTCTGGCACTTTGGATTTTGATCATTTGATTTTCTATATGAAGTATTGATGTGCTTTAACTTAGAAAAGCTGGATCTCGATCTTGCAAATGTTGGAACATACCACGTACTTACCGTAAAGTTTCTTACCAGTAAATATATGTGAGCGCTTTAAAACATGCAGTGTAGGAGGTTATGAACCTGCACAGATATGTTGAATGTCCAAGACTTGGGCATATTCTTGAGGTGGAATGATTGTTTGTAAATATTGATGTGAAGTGGCAATAATTGTTGCTGCCACTGCGTTTCACTGTTAGGAAGAGCAGAGCTGTAATAGACCATAACCACTTGAGTGTAGCAGGTCAAGTTCTGCCCTACTACACTCAGGTGGGTTTGATGGAGCACATTGGTAAACAATCTAGATAAGCTTGTTCAGATCTTTGCATTGCAATGAAGTAGCCAAAAGTTTTTCAAAACTGAGCAACCGCCATGAATAAGCCAGCCAGCTACTCACTCGGTCTAGTAACTACACCTGCAGCTAAGATAGGTGCTGAGAAGGTGCATGTGAAACATGACATGTTCTCATTTTCGTTCTCAGCATGTTAGTAGCAACAATACTGACATCTGTAGTACTTGGATATTTGTGTATTGAAGTGTGACTTTGACATACTAAACAGTGACAAACGCTCCTTGATTATCAGCAACACCATCAATGGCAGGTTAATCTTATGAAACCTGTGGATCATGAGGTTACAATTATGCGAAATGCATAAAATGTGAGATCTACGAAGGGGGGAGGGCTGCAAAAGGCCAGCCAGAAAAGAATAGACAATGTCTGAAGGTCTTAGCAAGCAATACATCACACAGCACCACGAAGGATGCAAGCACCACGAAGGGGGATCGCTCAGTAAACCACAGTTAGCAGCCGTAATTCAACATATAAGCGGCAGCCGGAAGAGGTAGCTTCCAAATAGCAGCTTGAGGTCTGCAAAAGGTCATAAAAAAATGAAAAAGGTCCGAAGGAGACAGAACCAGTCTTCCTGCTGATAGCCAGAGGCGGCAGCAAGCTGCAGCTAACTGCTAGCTGGTCTACAGGCTGACGCCTCCAGAAGCGAACGGGACAGTCGCATGCGATACACCTGGGCTAGCGAGCAAGCGGCACATGTCATCTACTCGCCGTGCCGCCATCAGAACACCGTGCAGCGCGCAAACGGGTTCAAAGGGGCCAGTCACTGAAATCTGGACGCCCGTGGACGTCGATGTTCACTGGAGCGAGCTCGTCTCCTTCAATGGTCTGTGTACTAAAGCCTCCTGGCCACCGGCGGCTATGGCTGCTACTTGCAAGCTTTTGAGGCCGAGGGTCCCTGATTTGGAGCAGTCAGCCACATCTGCACATCTGCCACATCTGCGATATTGCGTTGGCCCCCGCCTAACGTGGTAGCCACCACGGCGACCCTCCGTGTATGTGGTCCGTCAGTCCTGCTCTGGATGGGCATGATGGACGTACTCTCATTGGTCACATTATACCCCGCCTCCAGGCGTGCAGCAATCTGTTGATAAGCTAAACTAATACTAAAGCTTGGAGATTACAACTGAATAGTCAGGACACAATTGGGGTAAGCCTATTTACAAATCAATCTGCGGCAAACGTTGTAAACGCCTTCGCTGGGAGTAGTTCAGCGTTTTCTGGCCCCTTCAGAATTGGTTTAAGTTTCCATTACTATTCTTTCTGTGTTTCGTCTGGGTGACTCTTTTCCAGCTGCAAGTTACTGACTCGGGATGAATAAGCTTCAATATGCTATTGTCACTTGCATAGCTGTGTGCGTTTGGCGCCTTTCAGCCCTTCGGACCTTGTCCATTTTCTGGGCAATGCCGCCCTCGTGATTTATACCTTTGCAGAGTCACAGTCTGTACACAGCATCTGCACCTGAGTGTGCGACAAATTGTATTGTGTTCGAAGATTGATAAAGTGATGCCAGAATAGGTGTGACGGCTGAGAGAGATAGAGCCCTGATATAGTGACACTGATTGACATCATCAATAGCAGCGGCAGTGGCCTGCCTGACCTTGTTCATTCCTTCGGGCTCACGCAGTCCACACGGGCACCGGCCGCGCTATGGCTGCTGCCTCAGGGTCTCGGCTGAGTGCTTCTTTCCCAGCTTCGAGTTATTCGAAGAAAGGGCTCGCCCATAGAAAAAGAGGGGCTAGCAAAGCCAGCCCAGAAAAGAATGAACAATGTCCGCAGGCCTCAAGGGCCACAAAACATGCCCGGAAAGACTGAACTACACACCAAGACACGAAATGTTGCAGATGGATGCTCAGTAGCCACGAGTGAGCAACAGGAAATCAGAATAACTCGAAGCAGGAAAGGCGGCACTCTGCCGAGACCCTGAGGCAGCAGCCATAGCGCGGCCAGCGCGCGTGTTGAACGCATGAGCCAAAGAGCGCTGGAGCGAGACCGCCAGCCGCCAGCTGATTCGAAATACCTGAGCAAGGGAGCCGGCAGCATTGAAGCCGGGCGAACCCGGCCGCCGCTCGATGGCCTGCCGGGCAAGCCGCTGGAGGAGATCCAACTAGCCGCTGCCGAAGGCCCCGTGAACGTCAATGGCCAGGGCCGCGAAGTCATCGCCTGGAGGGTGGTCAGCATACTTGCGCTCCTTACTCCGAGCCGCCAAAGCGACCGCGTGCCCAGCGAGCGTCGCCGACTTCGCGGGGTTGGCGGCGTCGACGCAATCTGCAGTCACCACACCTGCGATGATACTGGACCTCCGCCGGGCGGGATGGCAACTAAGGCAGCGCGTCGGGTGTGAAGCAGTCTGTCGGCGCCCCGCTGGATGGGCACGATTGTCGTATATTCCACTGCCACCTTGTAGCCGGCCTTCAGGAACACACCCTGCATGGCGTCGCGCTGGAGGTCGTGTGTACCGGTCCGCTTGCCCCCGTGCGCGCAGCGGAGCATATGGGCAGCCAGCGCCGCAGGGTCATCGTGGCGGGCACCGCACTCGCACTGTTGGACCCCGACGAGGCAGGGAGGGAGGAGGCCCAGGAGCCGGTGGACCGCCGTCCTGAAAACCTCGTCGGGTACTGTGAGCGCCGCGTAGATTGGGAGCGCTGATGACCACGCCGCTGGCCCGGGGTAATGAATGCGGCTGCTGATATTAAAAGAGCGGCTGTGAAAGCCAGCCAGATGCATACAGGTGATCTTGACGGAGCCACAGGCTAGGCAGACAGGGCGCTCTTAGTACCCCCGGGTCAGCAGGAGGAAGTCAGATGAGCTGAGGGGAGGAAGAGCAACCCCGCTGCGCAAGCCAGAGGCTGCTGCAAGGGCGCGACCGGCGCAGCGGTGCAAAGCAAGCGCTTGGGAGCGCTGGAGGGACATAGACAATCGCATGCGGTAGCAGGACACAAGACCCAAAGGCACCGAGCCTCCAGGAAGTGCTGCACCCTGTTCCCGGCGCCGCTGGTCAGCTTGAGATGCCAGCAGCGAAAGTAACGAGGACCACCGACTCCCGCAACACCCGTGGATGTCCAGGGGGTAGAAGGTATCACCCACCGGGTGGTCCTTGTACTTGTGCAACTTCTTCTGTTCGGCCACCTTCACGGCATAGCCGGTCTCAGGAATAATGGGGCCCTTCTTCCGGAAGCTGTCGGTGAGAACGACGTCCATGAGGAGCCGCTTGACCTCCCAGGGGGACGCCAACCAGATCGACACGCCTCGTCCGAGGGACCCCGTTGCGAAGTTGGACGGGCATCACCCCGGTGCTCTCCTACGCCACTTGATATCTCGCCTCCTTGACGATGCCATACATCGCATCCCGTAGGAGGTTGTGGGAGCCCGTGCGCTCACTGCCGTTGGCACACCTGAGCATGTGGTCACCCATGAGCAATGCATCATGCTCGATAAGCCCACATTCACCTTGGGTCACCCCTGCCAAGCACAGGGATGGTAAGCCAAGACGGCGGCGCATAGCATCGCAGAACAAAGCATTTTCAATCCGCAAGCCCGCATGCAAAGGCAAGGCGCGGAGCCACTCAGACGCTCCCAGAGACGAAACAGATAGGAGCCGAGCCTGGCTCGAGCATCTCCTTGGAGGAGACTCCGGCGATGCTCCGGTGGTTGCTCGTCTGCAGCAAGGGGAAACCGCGATTGAGCCTTAACAACAGAAACGTCAGCCCAGGCAGCAAAACTAAGAGGCTCGTTTACCAGAGGCGGGCATGCGGCAAAGAGGTCCTGTTGGCATGCTTTGAGAGTCACTTGGAAAGGCAGACTCCCCTGCACCACGTTACTGATGTGAGGCGCCAATACACGTTGTTGCCCAAGGAGGAATCGTCCAGATATGGACGAAGCCACCTGAGCCCAGAAGCCAAGGTACGCTGGTCTGCACAAGCGGACCAAGGGGCGACAACCAAGCCCACCGTGACATATGGGCAGCGTACACTGCACCAGTGCTGCTGGAGACTGCTCTAGGAGTGGGTGAGCAATCTTGTCAGCAAGGCATCGTTGGAGCTTGACATTGATGGATGCATAGACCTCATCTATGGTAACCGAAGGTGGGACCGTTCTTAGGAGGAAACACGGCCGCTGTGCCACACTCCTGGTCAAAATGGCCACTGCCAACTGAGAGTCCTCGAGGGTGGGGAGCTCTGGCAGGACCTGCATGTATCTTGGAGACGAGCAAGGACAGCACCCTCCGAGAAAGACGGGTCCCCCACAGGCACTCCCAAGATCCTCAAGCCACCCTCTGGAGTCTGACAAGGTGTAGGCAACGAGGAAAGGAGGGAAAGAGGGATGCCATTGGGGGACCAGGCAGAGCACTTGGCAGTACTTATCCCAAGCCCGATGAGCTGGAGCTGGTGCTGAAGCGTGCCGAAAGGAGGCGGCGAGGATCCGGGCGCGCCCTCGAAGGTCGTGCGGCGGGAGGACCTCCACCACCTGATCACTATTACTCTCACTTGCTGTTGCTCACCCGTGGATACTGAGCTCCATCTGCATCATTCCGTGTCCAGTTGTGTAGTTTTCCCTTTCTGGCACCGTTTTGTGGCCTTTGGATGTTGGCCATATTTTTCTGGGCTGGCTTTGCTAGCCCCTCTTTTCCTATGGGCGAGCAATGTCTTCGGTCTGGCCTCCCATAGCCATTCTTACATTGAAAGATCTGTTCCTCTATTCCTGACTTAAAGGGCCGAAAGGCGCCATAACCACACAATTGCGCAAGAGACTACAGCGAATGGGAGCTTAATGACCCCGAGTCAGCAGCCGCAAGTCGGAGTAACTTGCCAGTGGAGGTGTTGAAGGTGGCATAGCCCGTTAAGCCCCAACACTTGGCACACAGCTGCAACGGCGGTTTCGCCTGCACGTGAACCTGTGCCCCCGCTGATCGAGACACCCCCGCCCGAGTAACCGCCACTGTTACACTTGGCTACGACGCTAACCGACAGTTATCAGGGGGGGGGGGGGGGGGGGGGCCCAAAAAAGGGGGGGGGGGGGGGGGGGGGGGGG
>WELB01000028.1:503721-518552 GCA_009602725.1 Spirogloea muscicola
CGGGGGGGGGGGGGGAGCGAGCCTTCCTGGTGACAAGGATCTGCGAATAGGAGGATTCGGCAGGCCCGTCCACAACCGGCGTAGAGACGGATTCTGCGATTGCCTGCGCTCCGCCGCCGGATCTTTGCAGCGCCTCGCCGCCGCCCGGGGCGATGCCGCACTGGCAACCACGTGACGCGTCGCGGCGGGCCAGCTGGCGGTTCGGCTAACCCGAGTCCGCGTTCGGCTGACCGAGTCCGCCACCGCGGTAACCGCGCGCCCTCTGGCCGGCTAACTGTGACCACCTGGGCCGGCGCTGACGAGGCGGGCGCGGCTTCCGAGGCGGGTCCGCGCCACGTGTCGCGGCGCGACCGCCCGTCTGGAGGGGGTCCGAGTGAGTCCGGCTCGAGGAAAGAAACGCTCATGCAAAAGAAGAAGTGGCTCTCCCAACGGTGGCAAGGGCTGTGAAAGACCTTGTCCATTCCTTTTGGGCTGGCCTCTCCCCGCCACCAGTTAAACTGGCCGCCCTTGCTCCGTGAAGGAGAAGTGGCACTCCCAACGGGGGCAAGGGCTGTGAAAAGCCAGCCCGAAAAAGAATAGCCAAAGGTTCGAAGAGGCCAAATGTGAAAGAGATGAGAGGAAGTGGCTCTCCCAACGGTGGCAAGGGCTGTGAAAGAGAGAGAAGAAGTGGCTCTCCCAACGGTGGCAAGGGCTTCGAAAGAGAGAGAAGAAGTGGCTCTCCCAACGGTGGCAAGGGCTGTGAAAGAGAGAAAAAGTGTGCTCTGCCAACGGTGGCAAGGGCTGTGAAAAGGCAGCCAGGAAAGAATTGACAAGGTCCATGCGAAGCGGGTGCGGAGGTAAGCAGTAGACTCTTCAAGTAGAAGGGCTGTGATTGGCGCCAGCCCAGAGAAAGACAAACAAAGTATGCAGAGGCCGGTTTGCAGTTTCCCTCTGGCTTTCTTGACGAAAGCCAGAGGGGTTCCATGGCTGGCCCCTCACAGCTCCACTACGCCTTGCCCATTCTTCTGGGGGCTGGCTTAACCACGCCCCCTTTGGAAGGGCTCACTATCTCTTGCTTTTTGCAGCCCTCACCAACCTCGGGTTATGCCTTTCGGGCTTGGCCTCTTACTGTTGTTTGCCTTACGTTGGAAGAGCTGCTTTGGATTCTGTTTCTCACAGCCATCGCCTTACCTTAAAAGAGCTGTTCCTTCTTCTTGAGAAGAGCAGCTGCCATGGACCTTGTTCATGCTTTTGTGGGCTGGCCTTTCACAGCCCACAGCCTCCTCGTTTTCACAGCCCTCCACCCCTTGGAAACAGCTGCTCCTCCTCGCAGCTCTCCACTTGCTGTCTCTTCTGGACCTTCTTGTCCTGTATGGGCTGGCGCTTCGCACTTTTCGGCTTCCCGGCCGCCCTTAGCATAGGGCTTCGCATTGTGTAGCCCCACTCCTCTGTACTGGCTTCTGCATGGAGCTGCATTGGCTTAATTTGGTCTCCCTTTCAATCCATGCGTACCGCGTGCCTTCTCTCTTGCAGCCCCCGCCTCCTTTGAAAGGCCTACTTCATCATAGCCCTCGCACCCTCTGGAACAGCCCTTTGCCCCTAGCGCAAGAGCTGCTTCTAATGTACGCACAGGACGAAGGCCCATAGTGCAGATTCACTTGCGAGTCCCTGGCCCCTCATGCAGGTCAAGTCAGGCCGCACTCCGATCGTGCTCTAGAGCTGATCAAGCAGAAGTTGCCTGTAGACTGCTCGTGGTGACAATTGTCGGCTGATTGGGTACCGCGGGGATCACTAATCTGTCGGAGCATTGTAATGTTTGAGGGCAGACACTGGCATCTTCACGGTACGCAACTCCGCGTCTAAGCGATAGGCGCAATTGCTCTCGAGCCTGATCTCAACCTTTGCATGCTGATATCGCACACTGCATGCAGCGGCGGCCATGGGGGAGGGCACAAGCCATGCCTGCTCCAAGATGCCACCACTCCACGACATCCCAACCTCGACACCACCCCGCGCTTTGAGGAAGTGGACGTCGCCATCAGGCCATCTGTCAGCCGGCAGCGCCGGCAGCAGGTCAATGTGAGAGGTCCCCCCCAACTCATTCACCTCGTACCTGCTCTGCAGCAACATCTCAGTGACGGCCGCCGTGAACCTGCTCAGCAAGTGTGAGAAAGTCCTGTCAGTGCAAAGCTTGGCGTATGACCTGCACAAACGTGAGGTCATAATGACCTCTGGCAGAGACCAGCAGGCTACTAAAGGTACGGTACTGATGCAGACACTGCCGACAACCTATCTGTCAACATTGACTGTGTTATATGCACACCAGAAGTATTAGGCAATATTGTCAGTCGCAGAACTTTGTGTGGTGACGAACCCAAGATTGCCATCGATCTGGAAAGGCGGGTGCGCGTTCAGGAGGTTTGGGTACAGGCCGCCGCCAGCTAGTGACTCCTTGGTCTGGTCGGGGGGTATCAATGTGAACATGCGCTTTACCATGCGGAATGCTCGCACAGAATCACGCAGCCGGGCCCAGCATGCAGTCTTCCAAGCAGTCGACCATCCTGGCCCAATCTCCCCTGCAAAGATAGATTGATGACCCAGCCTTCTGAGATTTGCAAACTGAATACACGTCTCAATGTTGCTGAGCAGGCAACTCACAGTAGTTCGCTGACCAGCCAACAGGGCAAACAGAAGGTGAAGGAGAACCCTTAAGCAGCTTAACACCAAGCAACACCATAGATACACATCCTGTCTAGCTAAAACCATTTGCCGCAGAGGGCTGGGAGAAGCGCAAGTCTGGAAATCTTGCAAGGAGGATGTTATCCACCTCTCTCGTCCAAGCTGCGGGCAGCAGCGTCGCAAAGACTTGGGCTCGTCTCAGGCGAAAGAGAGTGCCCAGGATAGATGCCAAAGAGGTGTGACAGGTGGCGGTGGTGGGGCTCTGCATCCGCAAAGTCCTCCACCTATACTTCCACTCAACAAGGCAAAGGCTCTGTCAGGAGCAGTCAGCCCGCAGCAGACTAAAGAAGCAGTGTGACGATTAACACCTACTCAGGAGGTCTTGCTGACTTGGGACTAGCCAGCAGGTATGTAGGACTGTACAAGAGCGACTGTACTGTTCAGGTGCTTTGGATATTGCAGACTTCTGAGACTGTGCTTTTGTGAGTGATGCTATACCAGCAAGTTGCAATCCTAAGACAAGAGACAATCCTAACAGTGTTGTATAGGGAGCGGAAACCATTTTTATGACCAGCTTCTTTTAACGAACTGACCCACTCCATGAGAGTTCCCCTCTTGCTGACTTGGGGTTGCAGCAACTTCTCCTTCAATTGTCTGAGCTCCTCCACAAGTGCATCATCTGGTCCTCTTAGGACCTGCTTTGGCAGTGTGGCCATCAGCAGCCCTCCTAAGCCTTTGGTACAATAAGCCTAAAACTTTCATGCAACAAGGTACCATAGGAGGGAGAAGTTGCGCTGCAATTGCACTGATTGCTGGTGTGGCAATAACGTCAGAAATACCACCCATGCGGACGCATTTTGAATCAGAAGATATGATATTTGTGACCGAAGAAAGTAACGGACACTGAAAGGTGGAATAAGTGTTCAAGTGTTCAAGTGTTCAAGCGCTCAGGATACAGACGAATGGGTTGTGCACCTTGTGAGTCATGATGCAGTGCGAGAAGACTTCCTGGATGATGGCATGATCCATTGTTGTCGCGTAGCTCACACAAGCCCGGCAGTTGTGCTCGTCAAAGAAGTAGTGCTCTGGGGATGTCGCAGGATTGGTGACGACATTGCCCTCGCTGTCCTCCACAAGCCAATGCACCAAGAACTCTGCGCAACTGCGCAGGATGGGGTACTGCTTCTCCAAGAATGCCTGGAGTTCAGGAGCTCCACCGACAGGCTTTCAGCAGCAGTTGCAGCTAAGAGGCCGAGAAGAGCCTCTCATCATTGGGACCTACCTGCACGTGTGAAAGCAACACATCTCATATAAGTCAGCGTAATCATGGAGAGCAGGACGTGAGACAGAGGAGATGGAGAAGTTGGAGTGCCATACCTTGTCGAGGGTGAAGCAGTAGTGGTCAAAGATGTGCGTGGCGAGCCAGGCCCCTCCCATGGGCCACAAGCCGTACACGGGGTCGCCGGACCAGGGAGCAGTCTGGCCCCAGATGTCGACGCCAACGTGGGCAGTCCACCCCTTCTCCACGCCGTAGTTCACCTGCCCCATGGACGCGCCTGGATGCACTGGGCTTCTCGCAGCATCCAGCCCCAAACGACGTGCATCGGTGGAAGCCACTCAGGAGGCCACCATGCAATGAGCATCACACACGAGGCGAGATTGAGTGCCGATGGAAGCGGCAGGCGGAGAGCCCACCTTACCTTGGCAGTAGTCCGTCCATTCTCGGCCAGGACAGCAAGAAGTTCAAAGACAGGCTCCTGGAGCTCCCATAGGTTACCCGGGCCAGCAGGCCAGTAGTTCATCTGGAGATTGACGTTGAGGTGCGGGACACACCTGCAAGCACGGCAAGGTACCGGGCCTCAGCAGCAAGTTATTGATGTGGATTTGCAGCACTGACCTGCATGACATGCGGACTTGATCTTAGGAAAGCCTTCCACTCTTTGTGGTCTGCAGTGCAGCCGCCTCAGGGTGCTTCTGTGGTACAGCCTCGGCCAAGGGTTTTGGTTGTAGTATGCCGCAACGGAAGGGTCATAGAAGGTGAGCACAAAGAGTTATGTCTGGACGACTTAACAAGTACAAGCTGATGCCTATGTTAATGTGGATGCGCAGACCTCCAAGGTGGCCTCACGTCCTTGCTCCAGATGCCCTGCAGATTTGCAACCCAGGACTGCGGCCGGGAGCTCGCAATGAGCAGGTACCGTCCAAACTGGCACAGAAGCGCCACCAGTGCGGGGTCCTCGTCACTGCCGAATGCGCGGACCCGGTCGTCTGTGGGCAGCTCTCGTCCATCACCGATCCCAGCAGCGTCGCCAGTCGCGCCGCTAGCCAGCTCTCCTCCTCCTTGCTCCTGCTCGACGAGCACCCAGGCCGAGTCGCCATCCTCCAGCATTAACGGCTCTCCGGCAGCGTGCAATTCCGCATCAACTGGTTGGTGGGCAGCGGGAGCAGTGCGGCTGAGCCGCAGGGAGACCCGCCGGAAGAGCCGCTGGTAGTCGCCGAGGTGCCGTGCCAGGAGGTCGCTGTAGCAGAGCTCACGCAGCCGCTCTTGGGCTGCAAGGGCGGCAGCTGTGGGGTCGACAGTGGAGCGTGCGGGGTCCACGAACGGCCCAGCATATGAGGATGCGGCGGTGACAGTCAGCAGGACCCAGTCCGCGTGTCTCACGCAGAGCTCCGGGGCCTCTTGGCCGCCGCCGTCGCTGCCGCTGGCAGGCAGCTCCACGGCACCGCACCCCGGGCTGACCCGTAAGTCCACACAGGCACTGAAAGCCATGCCCTCCTTCTCACTACGGGCCGGAGACTGGCTCGCTCTGGCCACGTCCTCATCAACGCCAGGAAGGTCGGTGAGGCACCGGCCGCGCATGAGCAGCCTCGTGCCACCAGCCTGCACCTCGACCGACTGGCAAAGTGGCCCGCCGAGGGCGGCCGAGAGGGAGACCGAGGCCGGCTGGTCACCGCTTATCCTCACCACGATGGCCTGGTCGGGGTGCGATGCGAAGACCTCTACTGCAAGCCTCACGACGGCTGCAGGCTTGCTGCCGGCCATCGGGCTGTCGGTGGCCACGCAGTAGGATGTGCGGCAGATTGCAGTGTCCAGGTCCAGCTCCCGCACGAACGAGTCGGGCGCAGTCCCTGCTGCTGCTGCCTCCACCTGCGCGCCTGGGGCAAGGTCCAGCCGAAGATCTCCAAGAGGCTGATACGCCTGTGCAGACAAAGGCCATCTTGCGATCAGTTCGGCGACGGCTTCTGCGCCTCTCCTTCTTCACCAAGCATTGGAGGCCTCAGCTGCCAAAGACTGGCACTACTTGAGGAGGGGCGACAGCAAACACCAGGTCCGAATGCCAAACCGAAGTGCGTGAACTGCAATTCGGACCACATTGTGGCTCAAGGCTCGAGCGCTAGAATGCCAGGCACATTCTGCCTGTTAGAGCTTGCTTCTGTCCTGTGACCAGGACAATCAGGTCAGAGCTGGATCTTGGTGTTTCCGGATACCATAACTTGCAATCTAATGGATCACTAATCAGAGGTCGAGAGTGCAACTGCAGCGCATAGCAACCGCAGGGGGCCGGGGCTTAGAGTTGAATGCCTCTTGCCTGTGGGGCCGGGCCAAGCATGCGGAAGGCCACTGCGGTGGCCTCAGCATACCGCCGGGACAGCGCGAGCTGCCGCGCCCGGGGCAGCAGCTCACGCGCCTCCGGGTTGTTCCAGTCCTTGGGCCCGCCTGACCACAGCGTCTCTTCTGCGGGACGAGGCATGATGCGTCATGGCCGATGCGGCGGCGGTCGGCTGTCAGAGCTGCAGTGACCATTGTTGCAGTGAGAAGCTGCAGAGAGCAGCTGCAACAATGGCAGCGGCGGCTGCGACAGGTAACGCTGAGGCGGCGGCCCACCGTTGAGTTGCAGGAGCTGGGCGCCGACGCCGCCGAAGACCATGGCGCCCAGGCGGCCATTGCCCACGGGCAGGGCCTCATTCCAGGAAGCCGCCGGCTGCGACGACGGCCGCCAACAGCTTGTGCTGGCTCAGGCGACGCCAAGGGGCTGGCCCAAACACTGCGCAGGACTGCCACACAGTCCTGCGCCAGCCAGAGGCAGGCCGACGAGCGGGCGAGCAAGCGAGCTCCCAGGCTGCTGCCGATGGCGCACTGACCTCGAAGTACCTGAGGCGCAGGCTGTCTTCGCCGCAGTCAGCTCTGCCACCACCGCCACCGCCACCGCAGCAGTCGCCGCCGCCGCCGCAGCCACTGTGGTGAGGGGACCCGCTCATGTTGCCCCGGAGTTCCTCACATGGAGTGACACTGACTGCCAGCTTCCAGCCGTTGTCTTCATGCAGATTGTTGCTCAACGTGTAACCAGAACGGACCACAGCCTGCCAAGTGCACTACATCCTTATAATGGGTTACTCTTTCCAGTCGGCTTGCCTGCCGGGTCTGCAGCCTGCTGCAAGTGCATTCTGAGCACTCTGCAAGTTGCTATCATGAGCATAAGCTGGACATTTGTATGTAGCCACTTACAACAGCTAAGCTGCTTCGCTGGAGTCCTGCACACGTGGCCCTTTGCTGATCCTCTGCTCCAAGTGTACTCCACAAGAAAACGTATTCACCTTCGCCAGCCTTAGAGCCCGGCCACTTGCACTAGAGGCACAAGTGGCCACAATGGCGCGGGCTTCTTCACGCCTGTTGCGCTCGCTAGCAGTGCTATGATGCAGCAAAACCAGCAACATTGGCACACAGTGGGAAATATGCAATGGCCACTGCAGGGCAGGCGCCAGTCAGCTGTTGCCACCTGCCACTTGTCTATAGCAGTGAGGGCCAGGAATGCTTTATCATGTCCAAGGTTTGGCTAAATCTACGGCATGCCCCCGGCTGCTACGAGGTGGCAGAGGCCTGTCTAAAGTATAATCCACGAATACAATGAAGAGCGCAGTGAGCGACAGGCGCCAGCCAGCAGCGCACTGACTGGTGGCGCTGCCGAGCAGGCGGACTGTCGCTCAGCTCAGATACTACTCTCTGACACCTACACCCTGGCCTAAGCTTGCCACAAGGGCCTACACAAGGACCTCGCCTTGTCTTCCTTCTTTCTTCCCTTCCTCTCCTGCATGCAATCTCATGTGCCACTCACTGTCACTCTGCCTGTCGCTCAACTCTCGCTCTCAAGGGAAAAACACATCTTGCAGCCACATGCCTTCAGCACGACAGAGCCCAAAGTGCACCACTCTGTCTCTCCATCATCTTCCCTGGCATAACTGCTCTCAGCAGGCCGCAAATGAGCCTCCTGCAAGCTGCGTGACCGCAGCCGCGGCAGCCAGACGACCCTGCACGCGTACTTAAGGTCTGCCTTAAACATCTGCCACTGGGGCCAGCGTGCTCGTCCTCACTCTGCTGCATCAGCAGTAGGAGCTGCAGCAGGGGGTGCAGGGCGCTGCCCAGGAGGAGGACCACTGCCACGGCCCCCCTGACCTCCTCCCGCACCTCTCCTTGGCTGCTGCTGCCGGCCACCACCTCGGGCATACTGATCGCTCCTTTGCTGCTGCAGGGGGGGGTGCTGCTGCTGCTGCTGCTGCAAGGGCTGTGGTTGCTGCTGCTGCTGCTGCTGCAAGGGCAGCTGCTGCGGCAGAGCCGGCACAGGCTGCTGATCAGTAGGAGTGATGCTGCCAGCATTCGGTTGGCCTATGGGGGTGTTCATGTTGGTCGCACCCCTATCCCCATAGCCTCCCTGCCCCTGGTAGCCGCTGTTGAATGAATTACTGCGACCGTACTGGCCGCGCCCTCCCCGGTTGCTGGGACCCATGCTGCCGGGGTTGCCTAGGTCGCCCTGACCTCTGCCCGTCCCACGGCCTGCATACGGACCCCTGCCGCGCATATTGTCGTTGCGATATGGCATGCGCTCGCCTCCACGACCTCCTCGTCCGCCACGCCCGATGGCTGTCACCTTCATCCGATATCAGCAATGCAGCTAGGGAGTTCCCCCAAGAACCGAACATGGACACTAGACGCAATGCAAGAATTGCACAGACACAGAGCAATTAATGTTAACGGTATGAGAGAGGCTGCCTTGGGAGCTTGCTGGTAAAGGGCATCGCATGGCACTCACACTTAGAGAGGGGTTGCTTCTTCTCGATGCGGACCATGTGGTTGCCCATAGAGACATGTCCAGCCTGCAGAAGCCACTTGCTACATGACACCTAGCCGGTGGGCACCTGGCAAATACGTCAAGTACAATGCAGACCAATTTATGTGCAGCCAAAAGCCCCTACGAAGCCCTACCTCAATAGCTGCCAAAGCGCCAGCCTGGTCTTCGAACTCAACAAATGCGTAGCAGTTCTGTGCGTTTGGTTGCTGTCACATGGCCAAAGATGTCACGATGGTAAGAAGCCTTCCTCTGCCACATTAGACTTGCTCATCTCCACAAACATGAGAGACCAAAGTCATTCAATACATATCCTACTCATTGATTCTTATATCACAAGCTGAAGGGGTGAAATATGTCCAACAACGTTGCAGCTGCAGCAATTCAAAACAAATGGGGATATACTTTTTGGCCCTTGATGTTGACACGGTCCAGCTTTACCACACCAAAGTTTCTAAAGGCCTCCCCAACGTCAGTTGGTGTCACATTCAAGGGCAGGTACCGAACAAAGACGGAGCGACTATCCGCTGCACCACGCAGGCAGGGGTTGCCAATTGCACGTGTGTCAAAAGCAAGCAAATGCCTGACACCTAGGCATGTACAGTAACACATGTCATAGAATTCAAGGGGGTGGGGCACTTTTCATCGCAATAGAGCCGGATCCAAGCTGCACCATCTGAATTGCAGCTGCACCTCACCTTCTGCCTCCTCAGCAGAGATATCATCTGTTGGAGGCGGCGGAGGTGCTGCAGAGGCCACCTGTGTCGGAGTGGCACTGGCAGCTGTGGCTGGCGGCTGGATGGGTGGTGCAGGGGCAGCAGGAGCCTCCACAGCTGAAGCAGCCATTGGAGAAGCAGCTTGGACAGGCTTTGCTGGTGCTGCTGCTGCGGGAGCTGGTGCACCCCTTGCCTCCTCTTTTCTTCTCATGTGTGTCAGCCCGAGCTGAAACATCGAAAGGGACAATGACAATGTCAACCATCTCAAATGACATCAATGTAAAGGCGAGAGCAAAGGAGGATGATAAGCAGTGAGCAACTGGCAAGCAACCTGCACATCTCCAGGACTCACAATGGAGGCATAGGAGAATTTCTTTGGTTCTTCTGATGAGTAGCCAGAACCGGTGGCATCATTGGCATCTTCCAATGGATTGTCAGCGAGAGACTCGACAGAGTCTACAGCAGCCTGGCTGACAGGCTCCTCGTCCTTCACAGTCTCCACTGCCGCAGCCTCTGTTGGCGGGGTATGTCCAATATCGGGGCTTGCAGCATATGTATGAGTTGAAATAGCTTCATTCAGCTCCGGTGTTGCTGGCACTTCATGGACGACATGTTCTGCAGGATAAGAGGTTGTAATGCGATGTTAGTAAAGCAAAGTAGCTTTAGCATAGGAGCGAATCTAGATCTCTCACAATCACACAGAACCTTAGGTTTACTATCGGCACTATTATGCACATAGAAGGGCTTAAAGCGTTATACCAGGCTCGCTGGCCGTGTGGCTGGAAGCTGGCTCTGGAGTGCCATTGGCAAGCAGCACCGCATGCTTGACTTGCTGAGGCTCTTCATCGATGTACCGAAAGACGTCATTCAGAACATAGTAACCCTTCTCCTGCGGGGCAAGGAAAAAGCTCTGCACAAAGTTGCGCTTGCCATCCGCCTTGTTGGTCAAGGTTCCCGTCACCATGACAAGTACGCCTCCAGTGAGAGAGTCCTGGGAGTCCACAGTCTTGATCTCTGCCTTAAACTCCGCATAGTCAAGCGACATGATCTTCCGATGGATCTCCTGGAGCACACGGGGAGAGGCCACACCAGCATCGTCAATGAGATTCTTGACAACATCGACCCGCTTGTCATTGTGCATCTGTGATGCGGTTGTATCACAAAGATAGATGCACTAGAAACTGTTGTAAGCACGCCTGTGTTTCACATGACAACAAGCTCCAGTCAGGCAAGGCAAGGCTCACATTCTGATTGACGACCATATCAACAGCACCATCTGAGCCGGCCTCTGCACGCGTCACCCTGCTGGCATCGGTGTAAAAGCGGTGCACATTCTGGGGTTGCTGGTGAAGGACATTGTAGTACTGATTCACAAACACATTCCCAACCTGCAAAATCGCACCGTCATGCCCACCAGGATCAGAGGAACCTGCAACAGGCGCCCTTGTAAGAGCAACGATGCTTCTTTTAGCAGGATACAAGCAAGCTCCAGCGACGCGATACATGCTGCATGAAGTTATTATGCTGCTCGAATCCCAAGCGAGTGAGCTCTGAAGCTCTCACCATATTAGCGGATGCCATGTCGCGTCGCACGATCCGTCAAGCTCCGGGTGTTGGGTTTCTCCAAGTCGACGTTGTCCGAAGAAGCTGCAGCGCGCTGGAAAACCCTAATCCTACAGCCACCAGGCCGGCGCATGGAGTCAGGCGAACACTTAGTGTGAGCGGGAGAGAGCGCGACGACCGGAGGAGAGCTCGCAAGGGAGCCAGGACAGGCTGGGATGCCGCTGCCGAGCAAGCACCTCGCGCTGCGGTCCGGCGGCGCGGCGGCGACCTTGGACCCTGACCGGCGAGCGGCCNCGTACCAGGTACTCGACGTGGCGGCTCTGGCGCCCGCGGCGGCGGCAGCGGCGGCGGCGGCGGCGGTTGCGGCGGCGGCGGCACGGCGGGGTCGGAGGGGGAGGGGAGAGGAGTTAGACGTGGCCGAGAAATATTTCATCTTAACCGTTTCGACGCAGAGACTTAATGGTGGTGCAGGCCCCTCGCCCTACAGAGTTCAATCTGTTACCGGACAGTGCGCTTTGGGGGCGCCGGGCGGAGCGCCGGTCCCGGCGGAAGCCCCCTAACCGATCCGGTTAAGTAGCCTAACAGCCGCTGAGTAATGTTGGCCGTCCGATGCAGCCATCCGACGGCAGCTCGATTACCCAACCCCCCGTCTTCCACCTTCTTCCTAGGCATACACCGTGACTCCGTCGGCTCCCACCTCCGAGCTCGCCGCCGCATGCCATGGCGGGTTGCAGCGGCGGGGAAGGCCAGCGGCAGTGCGGCCAATACCTCGTGAGGCTTTTGCAATGATCTTTGGGCCTGTCAATACCCACTTGGATTCAGCAGGAGGGAGGAGAATCTGGACAACAACCCCGTGCCTGGCCTCCAGTGCCGTGCCATACTTGCTACTTCATACTGCCTTGGAAGGGCAGTGCTATGTGCAGCCCCAGGCGCGGCTGCTAGCTCAACCGTATCTGTTTGCAGGAGGGCGTGTCATTTGACCATCCTCGAGGAGGCGGTTGTGCTGGCAGCAACATGCTCCATTGTGCTCACAAGTGGGGGATTGACCAGCCACGTCCTCCTTCAGGATGCCACTTATGAGATACCTAGGAGGCCAAGTACCAGTAAGCAATGGCAAATGCCTTCTGCCTCGTACTTTCGGAGATAGGAGCAGGATCACGTGCCAGTTGACAGTTTTCTACAAGCAATTGCTGCTCAGAGCTATTATTGCCTTCTGTCAAAACAGTCCACCCCATCTGCACACAGCCTCTGCAGGCTGTCCACCATGCTTCATCATCCGTCCCTAAGCCATGCTACTGCATGTTTCGGAGAGTCGTCGAGCTATGGCAGCTGAAGCCGAGAATTTGTCTGGCGTCCCTAGGTCAAGAAAGCTCACCCTTACTGATGGAGCAGGCAAGCCCAATGAGTTATTACCTGATATCAAGACTCCAGTGGCCACACGACCTGCACACTACCCTCCACTTGGTTCTGTGCATGACAATGCTGCTTGGCAGCTACTGCCCATGACCACCTATATGTCTAATCAATGAGCAGCCAAATCATGAATGAAGTTGATATACTTTCAGGTCTAAGCTTATGCTTAATTGTGCTAGGTTGGTACTTGACTTTCAACAAGTCCACTGTCCGTACTTCCACTAAGGCTGGCAGGCTTAAGCATTGCCCCGTGAACGAGGTTCGCATCTTTACTATGAGCTGCCATCCTGCTTCATTGCACAGCGAATACTCTGCAAGATCCACCCGACTAGACAACCTCCAGACAAGACAAGGTGCAGGGTCTACTGAAGCGCGCATGATACATCACGTGTACAAGAATACCGCCGGTGACAGAAGCCAGCTAATCGGCCACGCCTTGAGCATGTGTCTGTCAACTAAACATTGGATGGCCAAATAGACTCTCACGGACGCTACACGCGAAGCATAAGATTGACAGGCAAGGTTGATCATATGTACAAAAAGCTAGCAACTTTGCTTGTATTAGGTGGTCTTAGCTGGTCAAGACAAGACGACCAGAAGAATGATGAGAAGCGCGCCGCCAAAGATGCACATGAGCCAACATGTCTGCCAGGAAACGATATTTGGAGAAGATTAGGCGGGCAAGTGGACTTGCGCAGAGAGGACAGGAACATTCAGTACCACCAAGAGCCAGCTTAAGAACAGCATACCGTGAAGACCTCAATACCCTTAGAACAGCTGCACCAGCAACTATTCTCACCAGCGAATTGGCGCTCCGTTGACTCTTAGCAGCTTTGCTCAATTGTGTGTTTGCTTGCATAGTCAAGGCGTGTCCGCTCTCAATATTCGCCTCAATGTCATCTGAGACAAGAGGCCCATCAAGCAGCGTGATGAACTTCGTTGCGACCAATAGCACGTCAAGCATATGTCTACTATGCAATGTGAGCTCCTCGAAAACGGTGGTACTCACCAATCATGCCACCTTGCTCGTGAATCAAGACAGCGAGATCCTTAAAGATCTCGTGAACCTCCCCTATCTGCTGCTGTATCTCTCGTATTCCCTGATCTCTTTCTTCGATGATTGCCTCGTTGAAGACAAGCTCATTGTCAATCTCTATTACTTGCTGTCTGCAGAGGTTACAAGCCAAAGGGTAAACGAAAGTGCATGAGGATGTGGGCAAGAGCGAGAGAGCAGACTAGTGCACGGCAGCGCTGCCTGTGACAAACGTACTGCTGAGCCTGCTGCATGTGGTCTGGCCCTGTCGACGAGGTCATCTCCCTGGCAGGAACAAAGGGCTGATAGATGGTCTCGCGGTCTGCAGCGATCCGCTGAGCCTTCTGGAATTCCTTCAGAATGGCTTGGAAGTCCTTGGCCAATTTAGCATCACTCAGCTTCTTGTTTGCCTGTAAGAAGTCCACTTCAGCTCATCAGTATATGGAGCAAAGTGATAGAGGATCAACTTGGCCTGCCAATGCTGCGGCGCGGACAGCGAGGAGCCTGGGGAGCCTGAGACGTACCGGCACGGGAACCTGGTGGTCCACCTCGCTGGCGTCCTTGAGCTTCGCGGACGTCTCCTTCACCAGCTGGCCGATGTTCTGCCGCGCCTTGTGACTGGAGCAAACGTCGGAACCGGAGGGTCAGAGGCTCCAATCTTTGCCATGGCAAAGCGACGATCCATGCGATAATGACGACGGCCATGACAGACTTCAGCTGCGCTCGACGACGCGGTCCTCGGCATCGGCACGGCCCGACTCACATCTTCTCGCGCAGCTCGGGGGTGTCCTTGGGCGTGCCCAAGGTGTTAACGAGCCGCTTGAAGGTCGCGACGGCGGTGCTGATTTTGAAGACCCCCGCTGCCAGCGCGCGGCTGGGGCCGGCCGCAGCCGCCGCCGCCGCCGCCCCCGCGGCGGCGTCCGGCCGGGCATCGAGGCCCAGGAAAGGCTGCCCGGCGCCGTTGACGTCCTGGAAGCTCATGGCCTGCGGCCAGGGGTGTCGGCCCGGGGCGGCTCCGCCAGGTGCCGACGAGACGGCGGGGGAAAGGCGCAGAAGCGACAGCGGCGGCCGCGCAGCACCACGCCAGCGCGCGGTCCGCCGCAAGAGGCGAAGTGCAGGCGCGCGGTGGGGACGAGGCTAGCCGCCTCGGCAAGCGCTGCGTCCGGCAGAGGGGAGCCCTGCGGCAGAGGCGGCGCGCAGAGAGGTCCGCCCTGCACCGCCGCCCGCGCTTCCGGGGGACAGGCGGCGGCGGCGGCGGCGGCGGCGACGGCAAAAAAAAAAAAAAAAAAAAAAAAAAAAAAAAAAAAAAAAAAAAAAAAAAAAAAA
>WELB01000028.1:523971-547338 GCA_009602725.1 Spirogloea muscicola
GCGGCGGCCATGCCGGCGGCCGGACAACGCCGCCGCCGCTCGCGGAGGTGCAGTCGTGCGGCTCGGAGGAGGAACGGCGACGGCGGCTGCAGCGGCTCGTCGCCGGGCTGCGCGACTCGGCCGGCCGCGAGGACCTCGTGGAGGCCTTCCGCATGGAGCTCCTGCAGCAGGTGGCCAGTGTGCACGGCTACACCAAGCTCGTCCTCGGGCTCTGCGCCACCCGCCTCGCTGCGCGCAGCCTGGCTGCCGTCGCCAAGGTCGGGCTGCACCGCTCCCCAGCGCGCACCTCGTGGCCGCCCGCTGGCTTCCCTGCATCACCTCCAGCCGTCTGCCATGCTGAAGTCGTGATGACGTTGAAATTGGCGTTTGCTGCCGTGGCCAGGGCCGGGGTTTTGCACTGCCGGCGGACGTGCAGTGCTTCGACGCACGGCACCCTGTTCCCGTCGTGCTCCCACTGCGGGACTGCCTCGCCCGAGAGCTCGCCCTCCACTGCCACTTAGCGAGGTCGGACGTTCAGACAGCCGCATCCTTCTCATGGCCGTGTGACAGTTCAGCGGCGCTGCAGCCCAGGGGCTCCACTTTCGGCCGACAGGCCTTTGCCTGCCCTGCTTACCTACCAATCAGCGAACTCTACTTGCTAAGTGTGGTTGTTTATGCGGGTCAGCTTAACAGCCGGTGGTGAAGATCTGTAGATGTGCTTGCCTGTGTATACGGACTTGCAGGCCCTCCATCATTCAATGCATTTTCTCCATTCTCCACAGGCTGCAGACGGCATTCGTTCCTGTGCTTGCGGCGATGGCACCGCCAAACGCCAGCATTAACAGCCTCGCCCACAACTTTGTCACGCTCCTCCAGGTTGGGCTTTCTCAGCTGTGCCACCTCTGCTGATGGGGGTGTGCCTACTTCTCTTCGACAAGCCACGGATGTGTCTGCTGGCCACACGAGACGAGGTCGAGGGGGCATGTGCTGCCATCTGTCAGCGCAACTTTGCTGTCCTTAATTTGAAGTCCTTTGCCTGATAGCTGGACCCTCGAAGACCATGAATTGATGTCGTAAACCCCAGAATCTCCAAGTACTGTTGTGCAGGAAGATAATCCATCACGTGTGCACACGATCCTGCGCACAGTGCTAAAGCTCAAGGCGTTCCCGTGCAATCAACCGCCGGGGATGAACGCTATGAACAAGGACGGCGTTGCACCCCCGCCTACTGGCGGGCCCGATGCCAGCGACCTTTGCACATGCTCGATCTGCTCAGCACCTCTCAACGCCAAGGATTGTGCTATCGCCCAAGCAGACGACTTCACCCCGCCTGGCAGGGAGATGGACGCCTTGGAAGAGGCATTCCGCCGCAGCACCTGCCGCAGCTGCCGGCACCAGGTCCTGGGGGCCGGGGGCGGTGGCAGCGCCAAGACCTCTGGCGGTGGTATTGGCAGCCTTCTGCCCCCCACCTTGCAGGTTCGGGCACTGGCAGCGGTCTCCTCCGCTGCTGCAGATCGCCGTGAGGCCGTGAGGTCAGCTGGCTCCTCCTCTCCCTGCAACGAGTGTCGGGGCTTGGGGTAGTCTTAGCAGTATCAGCCTGTCCTTGGCTCTGGCACTGGCATAGAACTGGGGGCCTGAAGCAGACTTCGTCAATGGCGGTGTCAATGGGCGCTTTGCTTGTGGTGTTGCAGGTCTCAGATCCAGGAGCATCTGCTGGACGATGGTGGTGAAGACAGTGTTACATAATGCCGCAGATTGCTGCCAGATTGATGGCTGCCGGCAAAAGACACCCCAAGGGCGGCAGTCGGTGCATTGAAAGTGAGCTCTCCATACCCGCCTCTTTCCTTGTCCTTGTTGCAAGTGCCTAGACCTTGATTCCTGCCCTGCATATCAACCACATGTCATTGTATCTGGATGGCGTCCCTCAGTCATCTGCTGGCACTTACTCGACATCAGAGGCCGGCTTGGAGGCAGGTCGAGCTCGACCGAAGCCAATTAGCAACCTACTCGCTGCCACCATGGAGACCATCAGATTGAGGTGACAATGTGCATCGCACGCTTCTCTGAGCCAATCTGGCTGGCCTGGGTTAGACATCAAAGGCTCAGCACTGCTCAACATGCGTGCCTCCTCACTGAGTTGCCTTATTGGAGCCATCTTCCACTCTGTGCTGCCGTGCTCCCAGCGGGGCTCCACACATTGTCCACATTCGGCGCCTCTGGCTGAGTTGCGCTCGCAGGTGAGTGCAAGGCCTGGAAGGACAACTTTGCAACTCTTGGCCCCCTGTGCCAATGGCCGCGTGGATCAGACATTTGGCAGTCCGAGGGCTCAAGTGTATGGCTGCTTAAGTCCTTGCAAGGCGGCATCTTTTGCATGCTTGGGCCTGACACCTCATGCTGCCACTGCTCGGGTTCTTGTAGCAAACTGTGCTGTCACTGCATGAGGTGCTTTTAGAGCCGCACTGGTCAGGGCCATAAGCAGAGGTGACAAATGTGACGAATGAATTTATTATCTGCTTATTTAACTTCGCCAAGAAAGGTGGCATCCATGCGCAGAGCGCTGCTCACTGGCGAAGTCAAGGCGGCAGTGACTATACGGCCGCCGCCGCTTGAGCGCATGATGATTGTGGTACCATCAAGAAAGCTGGGGATCCAGCCGTACAACGGGCTGACCAGGGCTGGCCTGCCATTGCCAAAATCGAGGCTGTGCATGTCAAAGCGCGCCCAGGAGGAGAGGATCAGGCCATGGCCTGGCGGCCCAGCTGTCTCCATGATTGGCGGTGGCGGTGCGTTGGGATCAAAAGTGTGCTGTGCCTTTGCGTAGGCTGCATCAACGGCCGCCACTCGGCTCCTCATCAAGCGCGCCACCTGGCCTGCTGACAGCCTGCAGCAATTTGTGCACTGAGCGAGGGTGAGGGCGCTCATTAAGACGATTAGTTCAGCTTATGATCGACATATCTGGCACATGTTGAGTTGTTCACAGGTTGTGAGCTCTACTTAGAATTGCCACATCTGAAGGTCTGACATACGTGTCATGCTTGGAGTGTTGAGGAAGGAGCATCGAGGGATGACGCTTAGGAATCCAGTGATGCACATGACGAGGCAGCCTTGGTTAGGGTGGGCATGGTTGTGCTTACCTCAGGAGTGTCATGGAGGTGAGCACAATGTTGGGCCCACCCAGCACGGCGTTGCCAAAGTAAGTGGCTGGCAATGGCGGCAGCAGCCGTGGCCGCAGGTCCACTGCCCGCTTGCACATCAGCCGCCGAGCCGATTGCAGGCTGCTGGAAGGCGCTGCCCGTGCCCTCTCCACTGCCTGCCGCCATGCAGCATGCCGCGCCGCTACCCACGAGCTGGCCGGTCAGAAGGCATCCACCAGCCGCAACTGGCCAACGACAGTGGGCCAAGCCATGAGCAACTCGAGGATGAGGGGCTATCTAGTTGCCACCGCACTTTGCCATCGCTGGGCTTGGTGCCCTTGCTGTGGCAAGCATGCTAGGGGCCAAGTATGGCGCAGAGGCTTGCTAGAAGGTGGCGCAGCTGCAGATAGTCAATAACTAAGGAACACAATCAACAGAGACCCGGGAGGGTTTGGTTGACGGGGCGCTGGAGGATGGAGGGAGAGAGGGAGAGAGGGCAGGAAGTAAGAAAGAGAGGGTGGCAAGACAAAGAGGCAAAAGGTTGGCAAGGTGCTGCGTACGAGCCAGAGGTGTGCGCTGAGGGCGTCGTCGGTCGAGACCCAATCGACCATGGCGGCCTCGGCACACAAACTTTCCAGCTCTGAGCTGTGGTGGCAGTGGTCGGCAGCGACATCTCTATTAGACACTTTCGTTGCCTGGTCACTGATGACACTGGCGTCTTCGCTGCCGCGCATGGCCTCGCTCTTCAAGCGCTTGAGCTTTTCCTCGGTGAATGTCAGCTGCACTGCAGCCGGGCATGCTGACATCCAGTGAGTGTATGCGGCAACACACTGTCACTCGAAGCCCCTGAAGCCTGCAATTGGGCTTTGGGACTTTTTGGAAAAAAAGGGTCAACGGATTGCTGCAGCAGCACAGAGTTGCGGCTCCAGGCAGCATGCTCAGGGCCGCGGCAGCGGCGGCTCACCAGCAAGGACCTTGGGCTGGGCCACCGAGGCCGCCAGCTGGAGCACGAGCTGAGCAACCGGCCACATCCCCTTGGCCCATGCAACCAGACTCCCGGCCAGGGTGCCGGTGCGGCGACGGGAGCTCTTACGTCGCCCCTGGGCCCCCTCCGCCTCCCTCTGCCCGCCGGCCATGGCAATCTCAAAGAGAGCGCGGTCGTGCACAGGCTGGTCGGCAGGTGCGACGACCTCGCTTCGCGCAAGCGCGCCCCAGGCGGTCGTGAGGCGTGCTATGCTGGCGGCATCGCACACGCGGTGGTCCCAAGCAAGCGCCACGACGACGCCGCCGCACTGGAACGCCGTGCACTGCACGGAGAGCAGGGGGCGCGCTCCCAAAATGCCCTGGGAGAAAAAGAGGACTCCAGCCGCCGCCGCCGCAGCCGCCGCCGCCGCCGCCGGAAGACACGAACCTGCAAAGGTCAGGCGTTGCTCGAGCAATCTCAAGCCATCTCAAGCGAACAAGGTGATGGCCAATGAGGGTGATTGGCTGTGGGGACTGGTAGCAGGGCAGGGACTAGTGAGCTCACAAAGGGCGGGAGAGGTGCGAGCAGGCCTGGCGGCAGATTGCATGGCTCAAGCCGGGGGACGGCCTCCGCCAGCGTCGCATCTGCTACTGCCTCGACAAAGTCCACACCTGCACCATCAAAATTGCCCTGGTGTGTAGATTAGCGCCCAGCTCGAGCATGAGCGATGCAGCTTACGTCACAGACAACCCTCATCTCGATAACAAGTTCAGCAAACCTCTACACCCTGTAATGCTCAAGCTAGTATTCTTCTACGTATCTCTGTTGTAGTGGCAAACCTGCATTATTGCAGTGGATGTGCTTGCAGCCATCGATGTCCTTGAGCCGGCCTGCGAAGCGCGAGCACCGTCGCAAGCGCATCAGGTATTGCTGGTGTGTTGCATTACAGCAGGTGGGTGATGACAATCCTGCTCTGCCACCCAGCCCTGAGGTACACCGAGGCGCCACAGCTGCCAAGGGCACTGGTGACGGCAGCGGCGGCGATGCTCGCCTGCAAACGGGTAATAGAGGGCCAGCGCTGCCGCCAGTGATGCCTGCATGCGTGCATATGCAATCAACAAGCTCAGCCAACAGTGCGGCTGCCACAAGCAGTCCTAACAGCCGCATCACAAGGCCTCATGTAAACAACAACGCCTATTGGGCGGGCAAAGGTGGACCTTGAGCGTGGCAGATACTGTCCCGGCGGCAGGGACAGTGGGAGGGCAAGCTGGCGGCTTGTACGCGTAGATGATAGGCACGTAGAAGGGCGGCATACGGAGGTCATTGGGGCTGCCATGGTGGACGCAGAGCGAAAGCTTTCAGCTGCTGAGAACCCAAAGGCGGCTGCTGCCTCCAGCAGTGGCTCAAGTGGGGGTGCGAGGCGTGCAAGTGGGTGCTCGTGAGAGAGCTCACCTGAGGGGCAGCAGGTCGCCGAGGCGGTGGTCTGGCGGTAGCGGCCCCGCCGCGGCCACGGTACCCGCCCAAAGGCGGCGGATCCTCACGGCGGCGGCTGCAAAGAGTGGGGGCCTGTGACGGACATGGGGAGGAGGCGGAGGCGGGAGGCGCGTCGCCAGGGCGCCGCCCCTAGCCGCGCACCTCCTTTGCCTCGTCCCCTTCTCTTCGTCCTCTCACGCCACCCCTGCAGCAGCCCGCGCAGGTTGGCGCGCAGGCAAGCAGATGCGGCTTGTTCAAGGAGCCGGGGGAAGGAGTGGTTTGTTGGTGAAGGGGCGGAAGGGAATACCGGGGGAGGAAGGGAGGGGGAGAGAGAGAGAGAGAGGAGGGAGGGAGAGAGGGAGAGAGAGAGAGAGAGAGAGAGAGAGAGAGAGAGAGAGAGAGAGAGAGAGAGAGAGGGAGAGGGAGAGGGAGAGGGAGAGGAGAGGGGGGGGAGGTAGAGAGTGCGGCTGCTGATATCGAAAGAGCGGCTGGGAAAGCCGGCCAGATGCATACAGGTGTTCTTGACGGAGCAACAGGGTGGGGCAGACAGGGCGCGCTCTGGTACCCCCCGGGTCAGCAGTAGCACGTCAGATGAGCTGAGGGGAGGGTCGAGGGGGGAGCTGGCCCTTCAGCGGGCCCTCCAGCTGGCGTCCCATGCTACAACACCCATCCTTCCCCTCACCTTAATCCTCCTTGCAGGGCAACCCCTTTCCAGACAACAGCTTTTCCAATCACGGCAATGGCTGTGAGAGGCCAGCCCAAAGGAAAGACACTTCCAGTAGAGGGCGGTGGCTGTGAGAGGCCAGCCCAGAAATAGAATTGAAATAAGTTCGAAGAGAATGGCGCGCCCTGAGAGAAGAGGGGCTAGCAAAGCCAGCCCAGGAAAGAATGGACAAAGTTCGAAGGGGACAGAGAATGAGAGAAAGCTCTGAAGCACACAGTGAATCTAGTGGCCACGAAGCACTCAGCACCTTCTGTTGAGTTCCGGGTCCCAGGTTCCGTCATGGCGACGTCTTTTCGCCCTCTAGCTATTCCGACCTGCACTCAGTGACCAGAGGTTACTGAAAGCCTACTTGCTGACGTCTTAGCGATTAGTATCTTGCTTCTTGCGCCATCCGGCCCTTTCAGACCTTGTCCATCTCTTTATCGCTGGCCTCTCACAGCCACTGCTGTCAATCTGGAGGCGCTGTTGAGCAGCCGCAGGTCAGAGAAACTAGTCTCCGGTAAGCGGAGAAAGAAATGTATAGATACAGGAATGTACAATTGTGTGGAATACCACACGAATGGGCGGCCTGGGCTGCGGTCGTTGGAACAACTGGCGCAGGCAGCCTAAGTGGGTTGCCGGCACCAGGCTGCCTCCCTACTTCCCTTGCAATTTAATGGCTCAATCTGGCCACCCTTCATATCACGAGCAACGCGCGCCTTCTCTCCTTGCACTTCCCTTGTCTGGCTGGCCCTGCAGCCGAGGTAGAGGAAGGCTCCGCACTGCAAGCGCAACTGAGGAGCATCCGCGAGTCCGCTATCTGCTCCTTCCCCACCCTGAAATTCCTCCTCACTCCTCTCTCAGGGCTGAAGTGGCTCTCCCAGTGGGGGCAAGGGCTGTGAGAAGCCAGCCCAGCTCTCTCAGCGCTTGCCCAAAGAAGAAAGTGCGCGCCCATAGAGAAGAGGGGCTGGCAAAGCCAGCCCAAAAAAGAATGGACAATGTCCAAAGCCAAAGAAAGAGGAGCCGGAAAAAGGACTACACTACAGAACACTGCAGAACACATGGACGATGCAGAGGGAAGCTCAGTACCCACGAGTGAGCAACATCAGGTCTGATGCCCAAAACCCGGACAAAGGGGCACAGGCTAGACTTATTGCTGCAGTCGACGTTTCACGTCGCAAGTTTAAGAAGGACGCCAGAAAACAGAAACAACTCAAGGAGTTTGGCACGACTCACCTCTCTTGCAACACCTGGGGCTACTGACTGGCTCAATGATGACGCCATCCACACTGCCTCAAGATCAGCCCCGATGCATATCGGACGAACCTCCAATCTGTGCCTTGGCCTGCCTTCCACTGGCTGTCCGGTGTCCGTCAGTGTTCGCGCGCGTGGAGGGCGGAGACCTCGCTACGCATATGCTGCGATGTTCCACTGGCCTGAAGTGGTGAGCGTTCACAATCTACGACAAAATGCCCCGGCGGAATTGATGCGTGACGCCGGCTACAACGCTATTGTGGAAGTGAGCAACATCATGCCCATCACCACGGACGCTCAGGGACGCCTTCACCGTCGCACCGTAGACATTGTGGGTGTAGGACCTGGCAGAGGCTCACGAGCCTTGGTCGATGTGGTTGTGTTGGAGGCGTACAAGAGTCCAGCATCGACCCACATTGCTGGACACTAGTGGGAAGTGCAGAGCAGAGAAAGCTGCAGCACTATTCTGACTACTCACGTAGCGATCACCTCCTACCAGCCGCAATTGACACCTTTGGCTTATGAGTCCTCCTTTTCATACCCTACTTGAGAACATCGCCAGTCTAGGTTATGCAAGTCTTGAGGATATGCTTCCAGCCGAAATGGGCATGCCTATTTGTCGTTTTTGCGACGTTGTGTGTCAGCCAGTTTGCCGCGAGCTCAGGCTCATGCATTGCACCAGAAAGCTGGTCGAGCTGTAGCTGAAGTCAAGTGCCGTCTGGTATTCGGGCATCAGTTAGCGACCTCTCTTTCTACGTGCTGACTCGTGGTTACTGAGCGGGTCAGCTTAGCAGCAGTGATGTACACTTAGTCAATAGAAAACAGGCGCGCGTACGCATGGTATCAAAGGCAGGCCAATACGAGCTTTACAAAGTGTAACAGGGCATTATGCTGCCGTCCGGTAACTGCCGTCCAGTATTCAGACGTTTATTCGCGACCTCTACTTGCTGACCCGTGGTTCCTGAGCTCTTCCGACGAGCAGCAGATCATCGATGTGCTTGCTGTGTCCCACCATTCTCCTTCCCCTCTCTACTGGCTTTCACAGCCACTTTTTGACATCAGCAGTCGCGTTCTCTGGTTCTCGGGCACATCAGGCCCTCCAACAGTCGATGGCGTCTGTACAAAGAAGAACGATTCTTCTAGTAGAGGGCGATGGCTGTGATTAGCCAGCCCAGGAAAGGATGGAAAGTAAACTTATAGAAGCTTCTCAATACAAGCTTTACCACCTTGACGCTGCGCTGTGAGCGGGCCCTCGACACGTTCTCCTCACCCTCTCCTCTATATGCCCTCTGCATGCACCCACCAAAAAGAATACTATTAAGAGAAAGCTAGGCTAGCTTTTACAGGCGCACGCTCTCTCTAGCCTGTGGCTCTGCTAATGTAGTCATAAACACCCTCTGCATGCACCTGGTGGGCTTTCACAGCCGCTCTCTTGAAATCAGCTTTTTCGGCCCCTTGTTTTAATATAAGCAGCCACATTCTTATCTCTCCTTACTCGAGCACGTCCCTCCCCTGCCGCCCCTTGCTGCGGTGGCCACTGCAGGCCCACCGCCGTTTCAGCCATGGCGACTGAAAGCCTCCCTGCGACACTTCCAGGTCAGTCCCGCCCCCCGCCAAGGAGCCCTGCTGGACAACTCTTCCTGCAGTGATGGCAGGTGCCGCCGTAGCCGCGAGCTGGGGAGCGTCTCCTCGTTGCACTGCGGCGTTGCATAGGGCGAGCACGCTGAAAGAGGGCGATGGCGAGTGTGCTGCGGCGTGGCGGCGCAGGCAAGCGCACGAGAGTCGAGGCTGCCGGTGTCCAGAGCGGAGCATCCGACGACGGTGGAGTTGGCGACCGCGGTGATGAGGGGGAGCTCTCGTCGCAGTTCCGAGTCTACGCCGGCCAGTTGGACGCCATCGTCAGACCCTACTCTGAATCCTAAGCTCAGAGACGAAAACTTCAATCTATTTTCCATCTTGAAGACTGTAACCCCTACCCGCCCTCTTCTCTGGGCCTGCCGCTCGCTGCTGCTGCTGCGGCCGCCCTGGACGTCGTTGCAGCTTGGCCCACCAGTTCCCTGATGGCGTCAGCGTGGCAGGCGTGCCCATGGCGGCATAGAACGAGCGCCGTGAGCTCCTCGTCAAGGCGAGCCGCGACGTCACCATACACAGCAAGAAGGTCATCTTTGCAATCCACCGGTGTGTACCGCCACCTCTTCTGCTGCCGCCAAGGCTGGTCCGACAGCACCCTCACTTCATCATCCACTCAATACACACTCGCAACCTGCGCCGCAGGATGTCAGCGGGCACGCGGGCGGCGGTGCTGGAGTCGGCGTCTGCCGAATTGGGCACCGTGCGTGGCCGCCACGTGGCGCGTATCGCCGCGGAGCTCCGCGCAGAGGACTACTGGCGGCTGCGCGGCGCTTTCTCACCGGGGGCAAGCACACTCAAACCCAGCCACAGCCGCTGTGTACTTCATTTGCCATCTGGCTGCCTCCCCAGCTCGTGGGGCACAATTGCTGACGCCTGCAACGGTCGCACAGATGCAGGAGTATATTGAGGCCGCAACTCTGTTGGAGTACTGCCGAAAGGGGCGGCTGCTGACGCCTGCAGAGCTGGACAGCGGTCTGGCGGAGCTGGCGGATGCAGACGGCTGCCCATTCCGCTCCAGCTTGGCAGACTACCTCCTCGGCGTGAGGGCCGGCGCTGCAAATCGGAAGCGCACCCACCCAAAGACCAAGCCATGGCGCCAGCTCGCCGCTGGTTTGGAGCAGGGATATAATACGACTGATCTGCGTGTGGCTTGGTTGCCTGGCTACCCAGGTTGCTGATCTCACTGGCGAGCTCATGCGCCTGGCTATCGGCAGCGTTGCTGGCGCTGGGAGCGTCGGCTCCGCAGGCAATGAGGCGGCAGAATCATGCAGTTTCGTTCGCGCGGTGCATAGTGGTTTCAGCCAGCTACCGAAGGCTGGCGAGCTGGCCCGCGAGCTGCCGCGCAAGCTCGAGGTCATGCTGCAGAGTCTTGGGAAGATTGAAAACGGTAAAATAATTGCTGCTGCCAGTGTGCCTCCGCCGTGCCGCGCTGTTGCTGGCATTATTGGATGTCATGGTGGGCAGCAAGAGATCAGCTGACCATCAGGGACACTGGCTCGTCGTGGCGGCTGGCTGCTGCGTGTGCAGCGAGCTACGCAGTGCACGTGCGTGGATGCGAGTACCCGGCCGACATGCTGGCTGCCCAACTCCTAGGTGGCGGCGGTGGTGATGGCGACATGCTGGAGATGTTGTGAAGCGGTGTGATGCTCATGCATTTGGTTGCTTGTGACCGCCTAAGCAGCAGATGGGGTAGCTCGGGTGGTGAAAGGACTGCAGCTGCCCTTTAGTCCTGCTTGTAAATACCAGGTGCCTGCGCCCGGTTGTGCCAGCTCGCACCAAGTGGACGGGAGGAACACAATGCTGTAACCACACTCTGCCTGTCTACGAGCAACCTGCCAGAGTGAAGGAGGTATGCTGTCCTAAGGAAGGACCTTGGAGAGCTCAGACAGTGCTGAATTCAGCTGTAAGTCTCAAGCCGACAGTCTCGAGCTGACTCAAGGCTGGCATCCGCGACTAAAATTCCGTGTCAATTACTTCGCCACTCAAGAGAGCATGCTGCCCATGGAGGCCTCAGAGGTCGTTGCTTGTAAGGCGTCATGGTGCTGACGACCACCTCAGCGACAGCTGTCAGGGTTGATGAGCTGCTGTGAGCGCCACAGTGCGCTAAGCTTGCAAAGCAAGCAAGATGAAGTCGCAGATGACAGTTTCGCCCGTCCAAAGAGCCGAAGCTCCTCCTAGCACTTGCAAGGTCTTTGCAGCACATTCTGACTTTGAACCACCAGGTCAAGCCCTGAGTCTTGCATTGGCACGTCGGGCTGGCTGCGCTGCACCAACACTTTCGCTACCACCACTGTGCAATCTGCAAATCATCTCATGTACTGGCTCAAATAGGCCTCCGTTCATCTCAGGTGCACACCGCGCCTACACAGACAACCATCGCCGCCGTTTGTAAGAGCGTAAACCTCTTGTGGAGCTGGCCTTGCCGTCGTAAAGAGAAGGCCCACGGTTGCGCATGAACCGAAAGGGAGGCCAAAGCGTTGGGGCCAAGTGGGGAGGCGCCGAGACGAGAACCCGCCCAACGACGTTCTGACCGCTCAGACAAGCCCACAAGGGCCTTAAGCGCCGTCGGCTCGACGGCCGCAGCCCATGCTTCCCCGAACGTGATGCTCGTTGTTGGGCCGACGCTGCGAGTATATGGGGAGAGGGCGACTTTTGACGACGGCGGGCCCGCCCGACCCTGCTATCGGCAGTTGAGGCCGGGTGTCCCGCCGCCGCCGCCGCCGCCGCCGCCGCCGCCGCCGCTGCCGCGGCCGCGATCACAGGGGGAGGCTCTCGCTCTCTGCGCCGACGATGTCGCCGCCCTGAGCCGCCCGCCCTGGCCGCGATGCCCGCCGCGGTTATCGCCGCAGCAGCCGCGCCACGGGTTCTGGCCCGACGGCGGAATGCTGGCCTACCGAGCGCAAGGCGGCGGAGCCGACCTGGCCCTGCCGGCCGGATATGGACCAGGTACGTGCTGGCCGACGCCCAAGCTCCCCACTTTTCCCGCCGGCTCGCCCGCCGCCGTGGCCGCCGGTGGCCGTGTGCCGCCAGCGGGCCAGCGCCGTCGCCTGCGGCGGCATAGCATTAGGGCAGAGCCCGGCCACCGTCTGCAGCGTCTGCAGCCTCTGATCNGGGGCCTCCGCAGCAGGGCTCGGCGATGCCCGGCCCTCCCCGCGGCGGCGGCGGCGGCAGCGGCGGCGGGGTACAGCCGCCGCCGGCTTTCGGAGCCAGGTTTGCCGGCCCACCGGCGGCGGAGATGCAGCACATGTCGCTGGGATCGGCGGGCGGCCCGGGGCCGCCGCCGCCAGCGACTGGGCCGTCGCCGACGTCCTGGGGGGCTCCTCCTCCCGGCACCGTGGTGGGGACGGCTCAGCGGCGTGTGTACCCCGAGGCGTACGCAGCTCAGGTCAGCTGTCAGCGCCAGCAGCATCGTGGCCGTCGCTGGGAGGCAGCAAGCTTGCCCTCGGCCGCTTCTTGCTGCTCGTGGCCCTGGCCGCGAGGCTGATGTCGGGGTTGGTAGGGCCGCTGCTGGCTTTGATTCGTTCTCAGTCTGTAGAGTGCTCTAAGTGCATCTACTGAGTGCTCTAATTGCAACTATCAAATAGTTTGAGACTTTGCTGGTAAGCCCTGCATCAATGTGCATTGCCAATCACTGCCGTGGCAGCGGCTGCTGTTGCGCCCCATGTAGCCTGAGGACGGCCTTGCCGCCATTGTTTCTGCAGAGGCAGGGCGGGCCCGCCCCAGGGCAGGGTATGCCGCCGCCGCTGCTCCCGGGCATGCCCCACGTCGCCTCGCCCCACAGTCCGAATGAAGGCGGTGGCAATCGCATCGACCCCACGCAGATGCCGCGGCCTACGGCGTCAGACTCTGTGCTGGTCTTCGAGACACGAGTGGCCGGCGCTGCCAACCTCCCCCCCGTAAGTGCATCTCGCTACTCCCTGTCCAAGTCCTTGCTCGCCGCTTTTCAGCAAGGAGCTCGAAAGCCCGCTACTGTGCCCAAGTGCAGAGCATGGCTGGACCTTGAACAGAAGCACAAGGGCGCACTCCTGTATCCTGCTTGTGGCCCTGGCGGTGTAGTGGCTCTTGCTGCATGTTCATCCTTGCAGCAAGCTCTCTGATATGTAACAAATCTGCCTGCCCATCATGCCCGATCAGCCGGCCACAACATCATTCGTGGTCCGGGACACTGGCAACTGCAGCCCGCGCATGATGCGCTGCACTCTCAACCAGGTGCGCAAGAGAATTCACAACCTTTCGAGACTTACTGCGAGCTCTTGCCAGGCATTCTAGGCGTATCTTAATGGCTGCTGCCACTCACAAGTGACCCTTGCTTGCCCATCTCTGGACAGCTCCCAGGGTCAGCCGACCTCCATGCAACGTCCTCCATGCCGCTCGCATTGCTGGTGCAGCCCCTGGCGCTGCAGGACCCTAAGGAAGATCCTGTCCCGGTAAGGCCCTGCTCGTCTCCGCTGACGTATTGTGCTTGCTCTGACATGTCCGGAGCCGTTGACGTGCAATGCTATATCAACTCTCTGCCTGGACCCTAGACCCTAGATCGACCTCCCAACCAGCCTAAATAGCTGGAAGCCCGCACGTCAATATGTTGGCGAAATTGTTGCGCAGGCTGACATGTTTAGATCCATGCTTCTTGTTCCTCACGGTTGTGCTAATTGGCACACGTTGGGCAGGTGGTGGACTTTGGTGAGTCTGGGCCGGTCCGCTGCCAGCGGTGCAAGGCGTACATCAACCCGTTCATGCGATTCGTAGACCAGGGCCACCGCTTCATCTGCAACCTCTGCAGTCAGCACCTCTCTTCCCTCTGCCCTCAAGCTTTGCACCTCGCTGCCTTTGTGGAGGCCAAGAAGACCTCGATTTTCCAGCCTGTACTTCCATGTGATCAAGCAGAAGCTGAGGCGTGCTTGTGGTGACCCGCACTCACTCACCTTGTACAGGTCACTCTAATGAGACCCCTCGGGATTACATGTGCAACCTTGGGCCGGACGGACGGCGTCGCGACGCTGATGAGAGGCCCGAGTTGTCGCGGGGCTCTGTCGAATTCGTCGCCCCGACCGAGTTCATTGTAAGTGGGTCCTTGTAGCAGGGCCATCTTTGAGGAACATCTTGATTAGGTGTTTGAGTTTGCTGCCGAGCTGGTCTACAGCAAGATATGGGAGATGCCAGTGACTGTGCATTTGCTTTGAGACGCAATTTGCAAGATTTTCAGTCTTGTCTGTATGGTGGCACCTCCTGTCTCACTGGGAAGCTGTATGTAGCTGTACAACGTCAGACTGTCTGACTACTGTCTTTCTCTGACAGGTGCGGCCCCCTATGCCGCCAGTGTACTTTTTCCTGGTGGACGTTTCTGCCAATGCCGTCCAGATTGGCGCGACTGCCTCGGCCTGCAGCGCCATCTCTCAAGTTCTCTCGGCGCTGCCGGTGAGGCCACCTTTTCCTGTTCATATTCAACCCTGTGTACATGCCCTTGTATCGTCTAGCAGTCCGCGTGTGTGTGTAAGTATTGCTTCAGCTTGCCTGTTGTCACAGACAGCTCTATTCACAACTCCAGTAATAGCAACCACGTACATCTGTAAGCTTGCGATAGTTTGGATGTTGGACCCTGTGCTCGGTGTTGACTTCACTGTCATTGGTTCACTTGGTGTTGCATCAAATCCTGTGTGATTGCATCTAAACAACTGAAGAGCTCGTCATTGTCTTTCTCGTGCCACTCTTTATGTGATACTGCTGGTCACTTGTGGTTGCAGGAAGGGGACCGGACTCATGTTGCCTTTGCTACATTTGACAGCACAATACACTTCTATAACCTGAATCCTTCTCTTCAGCAGGTAACATCATAACACTGTTTTTGCAGTTGTGCATCAAGTTGTGCATTGCAGTTCTGGTAAGAAGACTGCTTGCCACTCATGTAGCACATGGGCCTCAAGGCTTGCCACTGGCATACTTGTGGGCACTCATCTCAACTCATTTTCAAACAGATTAGTGTACGTCTCTGGTTGCTTCTAATGGTTGGTCAATCATTGTTGACCTTTGATTATGCAGCCGTCAATGCTCGTGGTACCTGATATTCAAGATCCATATACACCGCTACCCTCCGATGTTGTCGTGCCCCTGCTCAAGGTAGGTTGTACCAATGTTTCATGTTCTTAGCATGATATTGCAGTGGAGGTTCATTGTGTCTGCCGCAAATGCTGGCTGCCACTCCATGCATCTTCGTCCTTCTTGACTTTCTTGTGAGGCTTGATCCTGGGCGTTCTCAACAATCGCACCTAATCCAGTCTGCAAAGCGGATATGAATCTAGTACAAGTGATTGCAATACTAAACGCATCCGCTACACAACAACAGTGTCGAGCAAATCTGGAGCAATTGCTAGAGAATGTCCCCAACATGTTCCAGGCTGCTCGTGTGGCTGATTCCGCATTTGGTGCAGCTGTGAAAGTGAGTTTCCACTTAGGTTCGATCATTGCTGCTTTCATCTGCAACTTTCATTGAACAATTAAGGAAGTTGGTTGCATGCGAGGTTGCATCACAGTCCAGCGAAGGCATCGTAATTCACTAGAGATGGAAGAAAGTATAAGTGCAAATTTACTCGCAGCCCATAATGTAGCTTTCTGTGAGCAGGAAAGGTCAAACTTGGTCAACCATTGTGCTCCACTGCTTGCAGGCTGCATATCTTGCGATGAAGTCCACAGGTGGCAAGCTCCTTGTGTTCCAGTCTGGTAATGTCACCATACTACACATTCAGCACAATCTTTCCAGCATAGCATCGTCCTATAGGACGTTAACCTTGATTCAAGAAGTCAATGTATGCAGAAATTTTCATCAGAAGAGGGTTGCGCATTGGCTATAGTGAGCAGCTACAGGAAGACAGTAGCTTCTGGGCCTTGGCCAGACACTCACGACAATGTCTGATACTGCCATCTGAGCCTCGTGCAGCATTGCCATCTGTGGGCTTTGGGTCGTTGATTGGCAGAGAAGCTGAGGGCAGGACTGGCAGTGTCATGAATGAGAAGGTACTGGCTGCATCCTTGATATCCATTCATCATATGTGATCTTTCGCTTCTCTATCTCTGGAAGGTGATGTTAGTGCATAAGTAAGCTATACAAGGACTAGTACAACTGCACATCTCCTGTGCAATGAGAGATTCGCATGCAGTCAATAGTACTGCTCTTCGGTGAAGTTGATTGTACATTTCCAATGATAAGGTATTGCTATGTCATTGTCATTCTTTCAAATCCATAAGCCAACAGTGGGGATCAACATGTTGAGGCCTTGACTTTTTGCATTCTGTTGTATGCTCACAGGAGGCACATAAGATGCTGTCACCTGCTGACAAGACTTTCAAGACTCTGGCATTTGAGCTGGCGGAATTTCAGGTAAGCATCTTCCTTCTGAAGATAGTCTTGACTTCCAACTAGCCAATGTGGTTGCAGCATGATATATTAACGTACTTTGTCTCTCCTTTGGCTTGGGAATGCACTGGTCATCAACCATAGTCTGCAGCATACATGACCAGAGAAAGGACTCCTCCCCACCCCAATAGGCCCACAGCCCCCCAAATGTTTCTCACTGTCAATTTGAGAATTCCCTCCTTGCTGCCTTCCGCCCTCCTTATTTTCCCCTTGCTTCTACCCTCTCTCACCTTCTTTGCTCTCCATTGTAACTTCCTTTCCCAACTTCCCCCCCTCACTGGGGGTCTGTCGTGCCTTGTCCTGTACTGAAGCAAAATGCAGATGCCTGCCTTGACTTGTGATGTTCCAGGTCTCTGTTGACCTCTTTCTGATGACTCAGTCATTTGTGGACATTGCTTCGCAAGCTTCTGTACCCAGAACGACCGGTGGGCAGGTACTGGTGCTATTCACATTCATTCCCAGTGTCTTCGTAATCAAGAAGGCGCACTGGGATACACTTTTGCCATGAGAAGCACACAGCCCTGATAGATAGAACATTTCCACTTCTAGCATGTTCATAATCACCCCATGCTAGCGTCAACTTGATTGAATTAAGTGGTGATTCGGTTTGCTTGGAATATGTGCTACTTTTATCTTGAAACGTGAGTGGTGCTTGATAGCAACTGATAAGTTGCTATCCCCGCTATCCCCGCACCTGGCACTACTGCCAATGTGTCAAGTAATCTGTCTATGTGGTGCTCTTTGGGGCGCCTCTGCACGGACAGAGGTCCTAGAAGCACAGCTGCAGCCATCCTGTAGCAAAGCAATGTCCGTCTTTTCAAGAGAGGTAAACTCGGAGCAATGCCTAAAAGCTGAGGGCTAGCAGTCGTTGTCCTGCAGGTCTATTACTACTTCCCTTTCCATGCTGGCGTAGACAGCGCGAAGGTGTTCAATGACCTGAGATGGAATGTCTGCCGGCCCCAGGGCTTTGAAGCCATCATGCGAGTCCGATGCTCTGCTGTACGTATCTACAATTTTATGTTTGTAACAGTAGCTCTAGCACTTTGCTTGATGTGCGTGCGGTGCTCACTGAGCCTACGCGTCAGATTGTCACTGCAAAGTTTGCAAATGCAGGTGCACAGCAACAGAGTTCCATCTCAAAATTTGACTAAGCATTTGGGTTGCTTGTTGGTGCAGGGTTTGCAAGTGGTTGACTACTTCGGCAGCTTCTGCAAGCGAATCCCCACGGACATTGATCTCCCTGCTGTAAGAGTCACATTGTTCTTAGCTGAGCTTGTGTTAGTTGCACAAAACACTAGTTTTTGTGTTTGACACACTCGTCAACTAGCAGGATGTTCACGTAACGAGCTCATTGCACGGCTTTGGGAGATGGCAAATATTGCTTCTGAGGCATGTCTACAAGGTTTTGTCTTTGACTTGGATCTGCTCATGACTCCTTAAGAGTATCACAAGCATGCAGCCTTTACTGCTACATCCTTGAAAAGCCTCTTCCTGATTTGCCAGGTTGACTGCGACAAGGCAGTGATGGTCACGTTCAAGCACGACGACAAGTTCCAGGAGGGCACTGAGGCTTGCTTTCAGGCAAGTCAAGTACTCAGCATTTTGGCTAGTACGTTGATAAGCAGGCCCTTCTTGCAATGCGCGTACATATCAAGAGCTGCTCAAAATGGTCAGCTCCTGACAATTTGCTGGTCAGTTTGTCGACTTGATGCTCAGGTCCCTTGCTACTCAGTGACACTCATCACATCTGTCTTTCTCAGAGTGCAACCTTGTACACAACCCTTAGCGGCGAGAAGAGGATCAGGGTGCACACGCTCTCCCTCCCAGTGACAACGGTCTTGGGTCACCTCTTCCGCGGGGCTGACCTTGACGCGCAGTTCTCCTACTTTCTCAAGCAAGGTTAGCACATCTGTCTGAACTTCCTTCACACAAGCTCAAGCACAGTCAAGATAGCATGCGACATAAAGGTGAAGCATGCCTACCTACGTCAGAAAAAGCCTGTGCTCACGAGTGTCTCTAGTTCCTTACAACAACACCCTGGATGACTGTGTCGGCTGTTGTCTTTAATAATATACTTATGTATGCATGTGCTAGCCGCCTTGGATGTCGTCACCACCGGCCTTCCTCAAGTCAAGGACTCGGTCGTCCAGCACTGCATAAATATCCTGGCAACCTATCGCAAATTCTGTGCCGCGGCGTCATCTTCCGGCCAGCTCATCCTCCCTGAGGCTCTCAAGCTGCTTCCTCTTTACTCGCTTGGTACTTGTCACATTAACTCTCGTTGACGGGGTTTTCAAGGATAGCTAGGGAACTAAGAATTTCTTTACTTGCTTTGTCGTTGCTGTGCTGAGATGATCAGCTTCGCTAATTATGCAGTGCTCAGCATCTCCGGGGGACCTATTTCGTGTTCTTGATTGCCCTGATAAATTTCCCGTGGCGTACATCTGGCAGCCCTGACCAAGAGCATAGGATTGCGAAACGAGACGCGGCTTGATGAGCGGTCCTACTGGCTGTCCAAGGTGGCCAGTATAAGTGCGCCTCTAGCTGTGCCTCTCGTCTACCCCTGCATGTACCCCGTCCACAAGCTTCCTCCCGCTCAGGTCCACCATGCTGCCTCCTAACCAATTATGCCACTTGTTTAGGCGCCTCTGGTGCTCCCAAGCTCACCTCAAGCAGGCCTTCTTGGGATCAGCATTGCAGCATCCAGCATCCATGGAATCAAGGTTCAAATCTTGTGGGCTTGACTGACTGGTGAGACCACACCTGTTTATGGGTGCGCAGGAGGGTGTCTCGGTGTTGCCTCCTGTCGTGTCGCTGTCAAGCGAGCACCTTGACCACGAGGGCATGTTCTTGTTGGAGAACGGTGAGGATGCCTATCTATGGACTGGCAAGGCGGTGCCAGCCGACTTGTTGAAGCAGCTGATTGGATACTCATCTGTTGACGAGATTGCCTCCAGTCAGGTGAGTCTGGGCACCGCGCTTGCAGGCAGTCCAGCTCACAATGTATACAGTCAGCCTTTGTGGATGGTCCTACGTTCAGCAATGCTTAGCTACCATGCGTGCCTTATTGATAGAGATTGGTTTCATCACCACATTCTTGAACGCAGCTCAGATGTCAAGTGCTCATAGCTCTCCTCAAAGCTGATGAAAGGCTGATAATGTTATCAATTTCCTGCTCTGCAGTTCCTGCTTCGTGAGTTTGACAATCCAGCCAGCAAGCGTTTGAACGAGCTCGTAAATGAAATACGCCGCCATAGATGCTCCTACCTCAGGTCAGCTTCAAGTGCTTTGACAGACCAGATGATGTATATATGGCCTGCTGCTGTGATGCCTATTGGTGTTTCTATGTCCCAGCCTAATGACATCTTGAGGGCATCTAAGCGACCTGGATTTTGAGCAAAGCTATGAGCTTGTGTTGCTGTTGCGCAGTTTATACCTGGTCAAGAAAGGCAATGCAAGTGGTGAGCAGCTCTTGACCTTCTGTGCTGTTGTAGTAAGGAAATGCACACATAGACTGCTGTGAGTGTGCACATCCTTCCTCACCATTAATATCTCAGACTCTGCCTCACCTTTTGATCTCTCAACATCTGCAGAAACACGATTCTTCTCATTCCTCACTGAAGACCGAGGAGCAACGGGGATGTCTTATGTCGAGTTCCTGGTCAACCTGCACCGACAAATTCAGAACAAGATGACATAGCCATTGAGGATAGGTCAAGCAGCTGGTCACTGAATTGAGTTAGCCATAACGAGACATGTCTTAGTCAGGTGGGCCCCTCAATCCATTCTTCGCCCCCACATTTTCTGCCAAAGTCACTGTTGTTGGGGAGATTAAGATGGACCGCATCGGTCTTTCTTTTTGAGAGAACTGCTGCAACCTCAAAGGCGACTGGGTTTGCTGGGTAAGTTTGAAAGCGGCACTTGCTTTTGGTCATCGCAATCATGTGGTGGCTGTCAAGAAAAGCAGCGGCAAAGAAACCTGCACGGGCGAGCTCTGCATCTTGTACACATGCAAGTTCCGTTGATCTAGCAATTGATACAGAACTGACTCATAGTCTTGCATGGGCCAGCAATTTGCTCATCATTGAATGGGAGAAGTGAAATTTGTACAGAAGAAGGTTGGCAGGACACGACAGATTGTTGAAATGGGTAACGAGCTTGCATCTGTGAGACCTCAGTCAAGTCATCTGGACTGTATCATCTTTCTGCTCTAGAAGGCCTCGTATCTTCACATCGTACAATACCTCCTCTACTCTCTTCAAGTCGTACTTCAATCCTACAGCATTTGCAAAGACAAGCAGAGAAGGAAATAAATGTTCAGATCAAAGGAGGACTGCATATAGCATAGCAGCCGAAAAGACAGCGTGCATTGGTGAGATTGATGTGTCAGTATGCCACAAGACTTCATGCTCATGAGCTCCAATGGCAGACTAGGGATCTGCATTCAACAATGCCCCAGGATATTTCCGCAGCTTCCATTCAAGCTAAAGCATGTCTTGGAGCAGCTCAATTGGCAGCAGGAATGAAGGTCAGTACCATCAAATCGTTTTCGAAGGAAGTCATTGCGGAGGTTGAGGAGGCGGAATGCTGCAAAGAGCTCGCTCAGGAAGGATGAGACACGTCTGGGGCAGTCGTAGTCACCAGCTGTCACCTGGTTGACCACATACCTTGGCTGCAACAAGTCGAGGTATACGTAAGGAACCTCGCAGGATCACATATCCGCAGCAGCTGCGGTTGTTACATGTCCATACCTAGCCAGAGTGCAAGGGTGTGGGATGACAACGTTCTTTGAGCGAAGATCAGACCATCAAACTTTGACTACTATTTCCTTTGGTGCAGCTGCTTATGTCTCCAGACACAAATCTAGTGCTGCTTCAGCAACACGACATTCTCGAGGACTTGCAGGTGAATATAAAGCGTGGCGGACTGTGGGCAACAAGTGGCATGAACAAGAACCCCTGGCCCCTGGGATAGACCGCCTGCTGACCATCTCATTGGAGACGCTGCAGACACCTGCACATTCGCAGCCAGAGCACAGAGGTATGGAGCTTAATGCCTGTAACAAATACCACAAAGAGCCAGCCATGCTTTTTGCAATTGTCGCGAGCATTTATGCTGTTTTCATCTATCTCCAAGTGGCGGATGAGGGTTCGACTTGCAAGAGTCAGGTTCCAATGCGTGAGTACCAAGCAGGTAGTCTTCCAAGTCCAAGGGAAACTCTGGAGTCACTGCCACATGGGGCTTCAGAGCCCGTCACAGAGCACGAGAGCACATAAGAAGAAGGCTCCCAGCTCGCACATCAAGCACGCTTAATAATATCCTCATTAGAGCTTAGGCCTGGATCAGATCAATGAACCAGAAATTCCACGTGCAATCTCGTGATGTGCAGGTCTTTGGCGGCGCTCACATCCCAGACGCTCCTGCAGCTCCTGGTGTGAGTGGAGGGACCCCGTGCGGAGCCAGCCGATGAACGCCAGCAAGAAGACGGCCGTCTGCGTCTGGTGCCTCCAGTGGTCGTGGTATCTGTGATGACGCCGGTTGCCCAACGTCAGCGCTTGTGAAGCCTAGCGCAGCTATGCTCGTCTCGCTGTCTCGGTCCTGCGCCCGGCAAGCTCGGCAGAGCTTCTGGGCGCTGCTGGCGGTGGCATCCGCCACGGCGGTCATGACAAGAGCTTTCGTCGTGCGCTGGCCCAGAGGCTGAGCACAGCTCTGCCAGCTCTCGCTGCGACGGCCTGAGACCGCAGCTTCGAGACGGGGGCCGGCGGCATGGCCGCTCTCTCGGTGCAGCGACGTCAACGGGCTTGCTCACAGCGCGGGAGCTCGGCAGCAGCCAGCATCGGACCTGTAGAATTGGCCAGGGCGGTCAGCCATGATGGCGGCCAGCTCGGCGTAGACGCCGCGCAGCTCCGGCAGGTGGGCCTCGGCGCGCTCCAGCGCCTGCGCGGCTGCCAGCGCCGCCGCCGCGGCCGTCAGCGGCGGCGGCCGCCTATCGCGCATCGTAGGTTTGGGCCAGGAGGCCGAGGCCGAGGCCGAGGCCAAGCTTCTGCGAAGCTCCGCGGAGAAGCCATGGCTGGTGGGCGGCCCTCCACTCCATGGACTGGACTCGATGCTCCACCTAAACCCCAAACCCTGGACCAGCGACGTGCCGAGGGATTGCAGGCGGGGAGCGGGCCCTCCGAGCCGCGGCGCACCGGCGCGCGGCGCGGCGCCGTGGACGGGCAGCAGTGCGGAGTGCATGCGCCGCGCGGCGTCCTCCAGAGGCGCGACCGCGTCGCGCAGCCGCTCCTTCACGGCGCTCGCCGCCTCCAGCTGCGCCCGGAACGACGCGAACAGCGCCGCGATTTCGTCGTCGCCGACGCCGCCGGGCGTCGCCATGGCGGAGGCTGGCCCTGCCGCCGCCGCCACCGCCGCCGCCGTCGCCGCCGCAGGTCGCGCCACAATATGCCCCGCGGGTTGGGGGCTGGGGTTCAGCTGGCGGCAGCCATGGCGGACTCCCGTGGCAGCATGGGAGAGAGGTTCTAATGCCTGCTAACAGTGGGCTGTTAGCTCCATCACGACCAGAAGCGCCGGTTAGCTGCTCGAAACACTGCAGCCTGGCCGCCGCTTAGCCTTCGCTAACCGCCGGTTTGCAGAGCCACGGTCAGGCAGGTCCCGCGCAGTGCCGCCGCTGCCGCCGTCGCCGCCGCCGCCGCCGCCGCAAAAAAAAAAAAAAAAAAAAAAAAAAAAAAAAAAAAAAAAAAAAAAAAAAAAAAAAAAAAAAAAAAAAAAAAAAAAAAAAAAAAAAAAAAAAAAAAAAAAAAAAAAAAAAAAAAAAAAAAAA
>WELB01000028.1:547838-558740 GCA_009602725.1 Spirogloea muscicola
CCTGCCAGCGCCGGTGGCACCCTCGGCCAGCCGCTGGCGAGGCCCTCGGTGGCGCCACCCACCGCCGGGCTCTCCTCCCCCACCGCCGCAGCCGGCGGCAGACTGGCATACCCTCCCGGCCCGCCACCGCAGCAGCCGCCGCCAACGCAGGTCATGCATGCCGGCGGCGGCCCTCGGCCCTTCGCTGTCGGCGGGCCCCCGGCCTTCGGCTCTGTGCGAGCCAGCGCCCCGGCGTACGCCGCGGGTGCGCCGCCACTGTACCAGGGCAGCATGGACCCCAGCGCTGCGGTGCGGCAGCCGCTGCTCGACGGCCACGGGCCCGCGCCGCCGCCTCTGGGGGGCCAGTACCCTGCAGCGGGTGCCTACGACGCAGCGGCGGACGATGGCTGCCAGTTCCTGGAGGTGGTGCCGTCGCCGGGCTCGGCCGCTGGGGGGCTGAACGTCTTCGCCCTGCCCCGGCCGACCGACAGCCCGGACGTCGCGCCGAGCACGGGCGCCGCCAACTGCGACGCCCGCTTCGTGCGCATGACCACCAACGTGATGCCCAACTCCGAGAGCCTCCGGCGGCGGTGGCAACCCCCGCTTGGCGCAGTGATCCACCCCCTCGCCAAGATGCCAACTGGGGTACGCTCCTCCTCCTCCTCTCTGCTCTGCGCATGCAGTCGCTGTCATCCACGACTCGCTGGCACTGATGGAGGAGGAGAGAATGGTGCATGCCTTGGATACCTGCTGCGATGGCTCTGTCAAGCTTACGAACGCCCATAAATGTCTGTGCACGCCTGCTGGCTTTCGAGAGCAGAAGTTCAGGGGGTTCACAATGGACACCCAGCTTCTTGGAGATTTTGGGTTTTGCTGGTGGTGCTGTTGGGGAGGGCTTTGCCAGGTTCAGGATGCTCGTTCGAAGGCTTTGGAGTACAGGTCCTGAGGGCTACTGCGGTGAAGCTGCTGCCCACAAGCTGTCCTTTGTTGTTCTGTTTCACTAGGAGGACGTCCCGGTGGCGAATCCAGGAGGAGGCGGCATCGTCCGCTGCCGCCGGTGCAGGACATACGTCAACCCCTACGTAGAGTTCACCGACGCCGGGCGCCGCTGGAAGTGCAACGTCTGCGGGCTCCTCAACGAGGGTGAGAGCTGCTCCCTGTCTGTAGTGCTCCGCATTGTCACCTTGTGTAGTGCTCCGTGCCTTGGCTTTTGTAGCAGTCAGTCATTTGAATCAAGAGCGCCGTACTTGGTGTCGAACTTGCATTGGCTTGCCTTCTTTGTATGAAGAGAGAGGCGATCAGACAATATCCTGTCTCCAAGATGTCTGCTCCATCCTGATGTCAGCCCGTATCGCACGACGTGGGCGTGCACTCCTGAGGCTGGTCAAATATGAAACAATATATTTACAAGTGGTTGGGCTTTTAGGTGGCGACCAACTCAGACATATTACGGTAGGACTTAGAGCATCAAAGCCCCTGGACCTGTTAACAGCATCTCAATTAAAATTCTGATAGTAATGCGCAATGTTGATCAGTGCCGGCGGACTATTTCTGTCCATTGGATCCTTCCGGACGAAGGAGGGACGCGGAGGAGCGGCCGGAGTTGGCCAAAGGCAGCGTGGAGTTCATTGCCTCTGCCGAGTACATGGTCCGGCCACCAATGCCTCCCGTATACTTCTTCCTCATTGACGTCTCCTTCTTCTCGATATTTTCCGGCATGCTGCAGGTACTGCTTCCCACCACATCAATCTGTTTCTCTACCATGCAGCACGTATTGCTCCTGTGCTTGATTTTATATATCAGCAGGGCCACAAGTCAATCTGGATGTTGAGTGCTGTGCATGCTGCAGAGCTGTCTTTTGAAGAGTCAGGGGTGTGGGATGTAGAGCTGGCAAGTAGCTTGCAGTACAGGATAGCATATCGATAAGATTGCACTTTTCAAGTATCCCAGACAGATGAACTCATTCTCTTCATATGTGGTGACTGTTCTGGCATCAATCTGTGTTGAATGGATGTGTAGGTGACTGTGGACACGATCAAGGCCTGCCTCAAAAAACTTCCTGGAGACTCCAGGACGCAGATTGGCTTCCTCGCGGTGGACTCCTCCCTCCATTTCTTCAACCTCAAGGCCTCCCTCAGCCAGCCCCAGCTCATGGTCGTGGCGGACCTTGAGGAGCCCTTCCTGCCGCTACCAGACGACCTCCTGGTCAATCTGTCGGAGTCGCAGGGTGTGGTGGAATCACTGCTGGACTTGATGCCAGCTATCTATGCTGCAAACACCAATCCTGACTCGGCACTGGGACCCGCCATCAAGGCAGCTTACCTGATTCTGGTGTGAGATACAGTCCTGCAATGTGTGCCACACTCAATCAGCTCAGCATCACTGAGAGTACTTTATCATTTCTCCCATTGTTGATGAATTTTATGTCTAACAAATACTTCATGCATGCCTGACCTCAGCATTTGTACTTGGCTTCCGTATTTTTCAGAATCAGCTGGGTGGCAAGTTGATGATATTCCAGAGCACGCTGCCTTCGTTGGGGCCTGGCCGACTGAAGCTTCGGGGCGAGGATGCACGCGTCTATGGGACTGACAGGGAGCACATCCTCAGAACAGCGGAGGATCCGTTCTACAAGCAGATGGCTGCAGACCTCTCGCGAGTCCAAATCTGCGTCGACGTTTTTGCCTTCTCCGACCACTATACTGACATTGCCAGTCTTGGTGAGGTGCAAACAAGCAGAAAGCAGGTCGAACTTGCTCGTGCAAATGAACATCGCAAGCTTGCTCAATTACTTATTCATGTGATCTCTGAGACAAATTACATTCTATGTCGTGATCACAGTCATGTGAACTCAGTGTTGCTAAACGTGTACGTGCTCTACTGCTTTACCTCAACAGGCACACTGGCAAGATATACAGGCGGGCAAGTCAATCACTACCCTGGTTTCAGGATTGGCAGGGACGGGGACAAGTTTAGCCGAGAATTTGCACGGGTGCTCGTTCGTGAGACGGGGTGGGAAGCTGTTATGCGGATACGGTGCGGCAAGGGTAAGTATAGGCCGGCAGTCATCACTCACTTATGCGCCTACTTTGAGTGGCGGGCCCCTTTTGTTGCAGAGAGCAATGCCACGATGACTATGTCACTCGGTCTGACTGCATGCTCCATATATGTACAGGGCTGAAGATTTCCAGCTTTCACGGCCACTTCTTCATCAGAAGTACAGACCTTCTGGCAATGCCAGCCGTCGACTGCGACAAGGCCTTTGCAATCCAGATTTCTCACGAGGAGACATTGCTGACAACACCAACCGTATACCTACAAGCTGCCCTCCTGTATAGCCGAGCTACCCTGCTACCTTTTACCATCTCGGATACCCCACTAATGTTGCAGAATAAGCAAGTCTAGATTTCGATTGCACAGAAGAGACTTTGACATACTTTTATTCCTTTAGCAACTGCCCACTTCATAATCTGAATGAATGTGCTTGACAACTTGGTATTATTTGACGCCACGTACATACAGGTACACCTCATCCTCTGGTGAGAGGAGGATTCGTGTACACACAATGGCTATCCCGGTGGTTGCAGACCTTGGAGAAATGTATCGGGCTGCTGATGCTGCAGCGATCACCGCTGTCATGTCAAAACTTGGTGGGTCCATCTACCTCCTCATGCCTATGACAAATTCCACAATTCATAGTCGGCAGGGCTCATCAGAGGACTAGTGTGCAGTAAAGAGGCAAGGTTGCACTGGAAGCATCGCTGGCTGGCTGGCTAACAGCCTGACTTTGTGCATTGCAGCCATTGAGAGGTGCCTCACAAGCCGCCTGGAGGATGCAAGGCAGATGGTTCAGACCAAGTGCATACAGGCCTTACGAGAGTACCGTGGGCTGCGCCACCCGCGGTACTCGAACAGAGGCGGCGTGCTTCTGTTCCCTGAGAGCCTGAAACTCTACCCGCTCTTCTCCCTGGCGCTCTGCAAGACCTCAGTCCTGCGAGGTGGCTTCCAGGAAGTGAGCATTGATGAGCGGTCGGCTGCCCTTTTCGAGATGATGAACATGCCAGTCCACCGATTGCTGAAATACCTTTACCCCTCGTTCATGCGGATCGACGACATGGACGCTGATGTAAGTTATCAACACCTACAAGACCCAATATCAGCTAGTCCTGTGTGACACACGAATAGTGCTCAACCTTGGCTTGCACAGGCATTGTTGGACTGTGATTCGATGGTAAATGTAGCCAGTATGTTGGCTCATCAGCTCACATAGTGGACGCCAGATGTAAGCGAATTGAGTTGCTTCTGACGGCAGGCTTCTGTGGCATCATCTGTTGATGCCACAATAAATTGCAGCCCATCATAGAATCAACCTTTGCTTAAACTCAGCTTTCAAAGGCTCCAACATCTGAAGCAGTAGCTAGCATCTAGGCTCCTTACTCAGATTGTGCAGGCCAGGATCATTGCTTCACTGGCTCAGTTGCTGACGAGAACAACCTGCGTGGCAGTGTGGCAAGGTCATAGATGGGTCTGTCAAGTTGCCCCGTGTACTCCCTCTCATCAGTAAGCTGCTGGATGGGGCCGGGGCCTACCTCCTGGATGATGGGTTACGGATTCTATTGTGGCTAGGGCGGGAGCTCCTGCCTCAGTTTCAGGAGCGATTGCTTGGGCCAGCTGCTGGCATTCCGAATCTCAGCCAGGTGAGTCGCCTGGCTCTTTGAGGAGCATCTTCACCTGAAATTCTTGGATGGGGCCCTTGTTGTGCCGAGTGTCCACATTGCGAATGAATGTTCCAACTTTGTGGTGAATGGAGTTTGCCCTCAATGACTTGTACAATGAGCATGCTTGCAAAATGGAATGATTATGTTCAACATAATCCACCTTGAGCGCATACTAATAGCTGTAATACCCCCTGCTGGCTGCCCAAGCAGGTCCCCGTTATTCCGCAGGACAATCCTCTGTCTCGGCAGGTCTTTGCCATAACGGAGGAGCTGAGGCGGGAGAACCCCGTCTACCAGCAAGTAATGGCCATTCGGCAAGGCGAGTCAAGCAGGGAACTGCTCCTCTATCACAACATGGTGGAGGACCGCAGCGCAGCAGGTTTGAGCTATGAGGAGTTCATGAGACATGTGTACAACCAAGTCCAAGCGAGGGCCTGAGGCATGTCCCTGGCCTTGGCTCAAGCTCCATTGAGACGGCTGAGGAGGGCACCCCATATCAGGGTTGACCTCTCTCCTTAGATTCGGGCACCTTAAATCATGCCCGCTGGATCGGTCCAGCTCCTAGGTTCTGCTCTATGGGTGCACACTGACAAGGGTTGCGAGATTGGGTTGCTACATCGCGCACTTGAGGTTGCCCTGGCGAAGTGCATCTTATGGTACCGATGCCACTTCGACTGAATGCATTGGGGCCTGACATCACAGTCTGACTCAATAATTGGAGGGTCAACATGCGCAGCAGCAACATAGAGTTATCATAGACCCGCATCTAAACATCCCAGCTGGGCAACAAGAGAGCTGATTCATATGTGACAGGGTGGAGGATGTAAGTCCGCGCATACTCGTCTGTCAAGAAGCTAACAAGGTAAGGGGTTGACATTGACAGGCCTCCTACTCTATCGAATAGATCTGCAGTCCTTCACCATTGCAGACTGGTTGACTGAGATAGGAAATACAGCCAATGTGTCCTCTCACAGCTCGTAGACAAAAGCAACACCCAGTGGTCTGTGACATGAATGAGAGCTTTAGCTTGTGACCTGCTCATATGCGTCCTTCTTTAGCACTCCCCTGGCGGTCCAATCCGAATAACTACTAATCAGGATAGATATAAAACGCATCTTGCAAATGACGCTCAATGACCAGATGTAAGACTGCTTCCTCCGTCCTCCGTGCCTTCTCCAGAAACGCTCCAAAGACTGCGATGCTGATGCATTGAACCTACAGATATATAGATCTCCTTGCGAGTGCAAAGCATGTGCATTTGCATGTATAGTAGACAGACCCACACGGCAGGCCACAACAAAGCCATTATCTAACCAAGCAGGGTCAATGGAGTCAAGGCAGGATGAGGCTCCACAGACACTTGGCTGGGAGCCTGTACGGCGCGCGCAGCGGGACGGGCGCCGCCCAAATCAATGAAGATTGTACGCCAGCAGCCAATGGTAGCTGCTGCAGCAGAGACACATTCAGATCCCGCTATGATGGCTGTAGCTGATAAGTGCCATCTAACCTTAAGCAACACGAGTGATTAAAGGCTGCGTGGCAGCAGCTCTAGTCTTCGTAAGTGCGGCACTCGTCGGCCTCGGGGGATTCCTGGCAGAACTTCTCGAGCGGGTCGGACGACTCCGGGCTCTTGGCCCGCAGCCGCTCGTCCGCGAGCGTGGCCGAAACCTCCTCCACCTCGTCCCAGGCGGCGGCGCACTCCCCGTCCTGCGTCGGGTGCGCGCACGCCTCCTCCGCGTCCGAGATCATCTTCTGGATGTCCACCTTGCTCGGCGGCGGGCTGGCCATAGCCACCACGNCGGCGGCGGCCATGGCGGCGGCGGCAGCGGGGGCGGGGGGAAGGCGGGGGAGGCTAGGGTTTGAAGGCCGGGTGTGGTGGTCGGGGGGCTGAGCGGGCCTTGCCACTTATGAGACGGCGATCGGATTGGTGGTACCGGCCTTTTCCAGGCGCCGCCCGGAATGGGCCGCGAAGGGGGGTTCGGGCCCAACAGCCTTAAAGGAAAGCCCTGGAACGGAAATGACGACGGGTTGGAGTACCGATCCTTCCCGAAGCGGAGCGGGGGGTGGCGAGGAAACGTCCGGCTGGCGACGGGACGGAACGGTGCGACGACGTCACCGTTGGCGCCGTTCCGCTGGCTCCATGGCCATCTCCGCGCCGCGCCTGGCCCTCAGGCCTGCGCCGCCGCCGCCGCCGCCGCCGCTCGCGCTGTCCGCAGCGCACTGCCGTGCGGCGGCGGCGCCGCCGACGGAGGGCCGCGCGGGCTCCATGGTCAAGGTGGCGGTCGGCCAGATGACGGCGTCGGGCGACCCGGATGCCAACTTCCGGGTCTGCCGTGGCCTCGCACTGGTGCGCACGAAGGGCCTTGACAGTGCTCAAAGAGGGTCCTATCGTTTGAGCTAGCTTGATCTGAGAGGTTTCGTGCATGCGCTGCTTCTGAGGACACCTAGGCAGAGGTACCTGCGATGCCAATAGGTTGGCGCTGCTGCACTTGCCGTACCAGGAAGCTGCCGCAGCGGATGCCAAGCTGCTCAGCCTGCCAGAGTGCTTCTCGTTCATCGGTGCCCGGGACGGCGAGTCTTTAGCAAGGGCCGAAGCTCTGGACGGATCGGTGATGCAGCGGTACCAGGCTTTGGCCAGGTGAGCATGTTGTTTATGACAACTCCTGTCTGAGCCAATGCTACGCCCTCTTGGCCGATCAACCCCCGAAAAGCTTGAAGCGTGCAGCCGCTGATAAATAGTCTTGAATGTACTTGGATAATGAAGAAATTAGTCTGTCTGAACCACTCATTGACTTCCCTGTGCAGGGAGACGGGCATTTGGCTGGCCCTTGGGGGCTTCCAGGAGATTGGGCCAGATAGCTCGCATCTGTACAATTCTCATGTAATCCTCGACAGCGAAGGCTCCATTCGTGCTTGCTATCGTAAGATCCACTTGTGAGCGCCTGAACATACATACTGCGCTCTTGGAGGGAATAGCCGTATATGGAGCATCGGCTATGAAGTAATACAATGCACCGTCTGCACAGACTTGCACTCTCTAATCTGTAGGTAGAATACTGTAGGTAGAATACCGCCTTTGTAAGCTTGTAGATGCATGCAGCCTACACAGATTGGCTGAAAGAGCAATTCAATTGGTGAAGAGAGCCCTTGTTGAGCTATGTGCATCCAGGTTTGACCTTGACATCCCTGGACAAACCCGCTTGAAAGAAAGCAACTCAACAGCAGCGGGCGACGAAGTCATGGCAGTTGACAGCCCTGCTGGCCGACTTGGTTTGACAATATGCTATGATCTTCGCTTCCCTGAGCTTTACCAGCGACTGAGATATTGCGAGGATGCTGAGGTAGGTATCAGCAGTCTGCCAACTGTAAATGAGGACCTCTGAAGAGAGCTGTTATTCTAATCATTGTCCAATAAGATCTCCTCTGTGCTGGTTGGGGTGGACATGAAGTCATGCATACTAGCTGCAACATCAAAAGGTCTAACGTCCGATTGATGCAGCACCATCAATTCATGAATGATGTACAAGACATTGATCACATATCTTGGGTCATTAAGAAGCAGTGAGTTGTGACCCTCAAGGTCATGTGCTAATTTTACAGATACTCCTCGTCCCGTCAGCGTTTACCAAGAAAACGGGAGAGGCACATTGGGAAGTTCTCCTTCGAGCACGTGCTATAGAATGTCAATGTTATGTGAGTGAAATCTTCCGCTGCTCATTCATCACAGGGGCTGGTGACAGTGCTCTTTGATGTGCCTGCATTGATATGCCCAGCTCCAGGGCATTCCAGTTGACAAGTATTCGATCTGAGCATTCCTTCAACCGCAAATGAGCAGGTTGTTGCTGCTGCGCAAGCAGGGAGGCACAATGATCGCAGAGAAAGTTTCGGCCATGCTCTGATCATTGACCCTTGGGGTAATGTAATAGCTCGCTGCGAAGGTATAGCTGCATGCCGTCTCCTGACAAGCATTTTCCTGCAGTGGCTGAGCGAACGAATTCTGAGAAGGATGTGTATTTGTGAGCCTCTTCTATGCTCATGTGGATGACATGTTTGCTTGCGCCCTGCTGGCAGATCCTCTGGCCACAGGCATTGCTGTGGCTGACATTGATCACGACTTCCTTACCTCAGTCCGGACAAACATACCTGTAGAGCAGGTGCAAGCACAATACCCCGGCCTTATTATGACAATATATGTGAAATCTGCCGTTACTGTCAGTGCACATTTTTGTCAGTGTCTTGACTGGCTGGGAGCTTTCCAAGTGACTCACGAATTGTATTTATGACATAACAGCACCGGCGCTATGACATATACGGGATGAGAAGGTCAGATGCCAGAATGTGACAAATCTTCGAATCCTCTGAGCTCTGTAATTTTCATACCGGCAATGGTGTTGTAGCAGTATCCAAGTCAACATAGCCAATAGTCAACTTCAGCAGAGTCATAGCTAGTGCCCCCCTCATACTCTTGCAAGAATATTGCAACCAGCTGTACTCTATCAGACCTTGCATAACTAGTGGTCATGCTTGTACCATGCCAACCGTCAAGTCGCCTAGTAAACTTCTTGTCAAGGGCCTGCCACTGTACAGAAGGGATTGAAATAGTACTTTGGTAACAAACCCATGCAAACTAAATCATCATGACTTCCCGATTTAAATGATTACCTTGCTATATGCCGAAGACAATTTGCAACAAGACGTGTGCCAGGAGTATCTTGCAATACACTGCATGCTATATGTTCATACTGGCAGTGGCCTCTTCGAGCAAGCTGCCTATGCATCACGCCAAAAAAGCCTTTACAACGAGGACAGGGCAATGAGCAAGATGTACGCAGTAGTCACTAACACTCCCAATCAACAACCTGGAGATAGAAACAAGTCTTTAGAAAAGCGACCGGCATTTAATAAGCAAAGTTACTCCCGTGCATTCAAAGAGTTACGCAGCCTGCAAAGCGTGTGGGCTTGATAGCTTCCACGTCATCTCCGCTGCTATTTTACAATAAGAACTGTCAACCTGCAACAGAAGTCGAGTATGCTGCCCACTCTTGCAACTTTTTTCCACATGTACACGGATATGATGAGAGGGAACAAGCACGGAGCTGGCGTTAAAGAAGCAAGTACCTTGAAAATGTACCTCGCTCATGAGAACCCAGAACAAGCAAGTCCGCCTTCATGGCAATGGCAGCCATACAAAGGCTTTCCCCTGCATCTCCCACTGCGACCTCTCCGGTTGCATCAACCTGGGAAATGGAGCAGAGGCAGATGACTGTACAGGACATATCCTTGTCACAGTCCCCCGCATCTGATGCCCTCTCTCAGCCTGCAGCAAGCAAGTGTTTGGATCATATCTAGCTCCATTACACTAAAGACCTGCCAACCGGGGCTACCACGTGTACGCAGGGGCCAAACTTGTGGCCGTGACGTCCTGGAAAGGTGGTGCTGGGCTCTCATCTCAAGCATGGGCATTCACCTGCCTTAGCAAGCAGGAGCTGATGGCTTCCTTCATCAAGTTGTTCGCCTCCAGTGACCGGCTTGTCTCGGGCAAGTGCACAGCACTGGCAGACAAGGGGAAGGCTGCCAAGGAAACATGTGAATGAAGTCCAATGCAGTTCATGTTGGGGTAATTTAAGGGATGTGGATTCAGCGAGGAGGATGCCTTTGACATCTCCCTGGTGGACAAGGCACGTTGAGTTGCTCAATGAGTCATTGGGGTTGTGCCTTCAAGGGTGTTTGATGGCTAGCTCGTGACGCTGTTGCTGCAGACTGACTTTCACTGAGTCTAGGAACATTAACGTACTGGGTGTGCCTTCCCATTAGTTGCATGCTGAAGCTTCGCATGAATCGAAGCAATGGGGCTCAAACCACGACAAATAGCCAAAGGCAGAGCGCGAGCTTTCGAGCATCTAGGAGCAAATGTCAACTGGCACCCTTATAACGATAAGGCGCTGCTGATACGCTCATGAATTGGGGACGACGCTCTGCGAGCGCGGAGCTAAGGCGGAGTGGGAGATGGGGCGCAGCACCTGGGCCGGGGTCCATGATGCTGGGGAGCGGCAGGACGTGGAGGAGGTGCAGCTCGTCGCGCGGGTCCAGCAGGAAGTCCAGCGCCCAGGCCAGCGCGGCGCGGCCGCGGCGCCCGCCGTCCAGCGCCACCAGCAGCCGCCGGCCGCGCCGCGAGCTCTCGCCCATGCCCGCCGCCGCGCCCGCC
>WELB01000028.1:559265-605714 GCA_009602725.1 Spirogloea muscicola
GTCTGTCGGATCTGAGGCTCCTCACTCGTACTTATTGAGTGATCCATCCTCCCCCTGTTTTACCATTGCATCCTCAGGCCCCTTTGTAGCTGCTCACCGCTCTTAGGCCCCTCTGAACCTTTGTGAATTCTTTTTGGGCTGGCTTTTCGCAGCCCTTGCCCCCATTGGGAGTGCCACTTCTTCTTTAAGTCAGGCCTCCGGCTTTCGTGGCGGCGCTCCAGCTCCCCAAGTCAGCTTGTCGGTTTTGTTTGTGCTCACCCGTGGATACTGATGTCACCTTAGGCACCTTGGTTTCGGTTTCCGTATTGTGTAGCCCTGTTTACTTTGCCCTAGACTGTGCCTGAACATTGTGTCGGCTTGAATTGGCCTCCATTTCATTTTATGCGCCCCGCGCGCCTTCTCCCAGTGAAGAAAGGGCTCGCCCATTGAGGATAGGAGCTGGACAAGCCAGCCCAAAAAAGAATGAACAAAGAACGAGAAGGGGGCCAGAGGAAGCCAGAGGAAGCGCTAAGAAACCAAAGCAGACAAAGAAAGAAAAGTGGGGGTCTTCCGACTGGGTGAGCTTCAATTCCTGCTCAGCCATTTCAGGCCGCAGCTGGGGCAAGCCCCTTCACGCCCCCACGCCCGCGGCCTCGCGCCGCCGGTCGTCAGCGGCGGCGGAGGCGGCGGCGGCGGCGGCGGCGGCGGTGAAGGCGCGGGCATGGCGTGCCTGGCGCTGGCGCTGCAGCCGGAGCAAGGGCCCGACATCCTGCTGCAGACGTGAGCTCGCCCAGCGCTCGCCCTCGCCGCTCGTGCTGCGCTTCACTGCCATCACTGCCAGGTCGCGGCTCTGTTTGCCCCGCTGACTACCGTCCTGCGGCTGGTCCTCGCGGCGGCGGCGGCGGCGGCGGCGGCGGGTGCTCGGCTCGTCAGGCGCGCGTGGTTCCCGCTGGCGCGCGCCATCGCGGCGTCGGCGAGCTTCCGGGCGACGCGCAAGGCGTACGCACTACGCGGCGAGGATGCCGCCGGGGACGATGCCAACGAGAGGTGCGCCGGCGACTCCAGATGATACTGGTTGACGTGCTGACAGCCGCACTCCTCTGGCTTCAGCCCTTTGCTCCGCGTGCACACAATGCACGGAAGCAGCGATTTCATAGGCCAGTTTGCAAAAGACTGGAGCCTGGAGCATCTCGGTGCATTGTCAAGGCCACAGAAGGGGTCCTTTGGACCTTGCGCTCTCACTGCTGGCCACTGAGCTCTGCTTGTGAGGCGCAACCGCTTGAAAGCTCGAAGCTCCACAGGCACTTTCATGCTCTGTTGACAATGCTGGAGCCAGATAGACTGGCTGAGTGCAGCTGGCCCTTGCTCGTTGTGTGCGGCTGCGCTCAGGCTCGGCGACGACCCCTTGGCCGCGTCAAGCGGCCAGGTCGTGGTCGGCAGTGACAATAAGTGAGAAGCCTCTCCCGGCCTGGACTGTTTGTGGGACTGAAGGATGCAGGCGAAGCAAAAAGGTCCTGGTTATTGGTGCTCTAACTTGCTGGTGTGCAGATGGATATCCATCGTGGCAAGCTCAATCGTAGTGTCCGACAAGCTCTAGTGAACACTCCTAGCACTGTGAGCTAGGACAGCAGGGTTGATCACTTTCACCGAGCCCTTGGCTTACCCCTACACTGGTGCTGCTCGAGAGATAGGGGCTGCCACCGTTATGAGCAGCAGTATTTGTATAGGCGCTGGTGGTATGGAAACGAGTAAAAGAATCTTGCTTAAGGGCGTGTCTACTAAGGTTGAATCTTTGACCTCGCCGTGCTCTCTGAGCACAACAGCTGACAAGCCTGGGAGACCTCCAGGTATCGGGTGGTGTACCGGTTGGTAAACAGCGTGTACGTGCTTGGGATCACCAGTGCAGACGAGAGGGACATCTTCAACAACGTTTTCGACTGTGCTGCTACTGTCAACAGAGCTGTCGCCATTCTCGTCTCCACCTGCAGGGGGGTTGACGTCACGGCCGAGAAGCTTGCTCGAAAGTACCCCGAGGTCAGAGTTTTCCAAGACGAAATGCAGATGCTCACTGTGGGCTTGCACATGTGCCATCTGCATGGCTGCATTTACTGCATTCGTGGTCTTTTGAGACACTTGTGTGCACCAAAGTGAAACTATTGTACCTACTGGATCTTCAACGCTGGAATGATTTGCGCTGCTGCCTTGGGCTACAGGTCTACATCAGGTTGGATGCAGTGCTGGCAGGAGGCCCTGCCTTTCGCTTGGCAAATGCTTATGCCGTTGCACAAGCTGACAGCGAGAGCAAAGCTCGAGGAGCTGAGAGCTGGAACCAAGTACGACATATATCTGTGGAGCGGCTGGCCAACATAGAGGTAAACCGTAAACCCTAAACCCAAAACCCTAAACAAGTTCTCTCTCTGCAGCCCTGCCTACGTGACCAATATTTTGCAGCTGTCCTTGCTCTCATAAATTGGCCAACAATTGGACAGCCGAAAGCCCAAAAAATCTCACCCATGCTTTCCCACAGGAGCGGCTGTTTCAACCCATGAAAGCGCAAATCTTTGCCGCAGGTTCTTTCTTCGTCAATGTTTGAGCTTCCCAAAGAGACCCTGGCGGCTGGGGACGAGGTTGCTGCACAGCAGGCACTGCCATTTCAGCAACTGGGCAAAGATGCTAGTCAGCCTGCAACTGAGAAGTTGGCAGCAGAATCAGACGACCCATTTGCTGCAAGCGCAATTGTGCCGGCCTCCACTGCAGACCTAGCAGGAACATTCAAGCGGGATGGGGCAGCCACGGCCTCAGATCCTGCAGCTCTGCTGGCAGGGCTGAAGGTTTCACCTATTGACAAGGATGCAGTTGAAAGCGTGGTGGTCACAGAGGAGGGCTTCGAGGGAGAGTATGGCGGCCTGGACTTCAACGATAGCGACCGAAATTTCCTGGGCGAGGGCTTCGGCGGAGGGGCTGCTGCTTTCGGCGGAGGCTTGGATGCCTCCGAATTTGGGGCGGAGGCTGTGAAGGAAGATGCATTCGGAGGAGGCCTAGGGGGCCTGGCGGGCAGCGGCCTCACCGGTGCACCAGGGGCTGCAGCTGGAGCTGAAGCTGCCAGGGACAAGACTGCTGCCGTGCCTATCACCGAGTTCTCAACAGCAAGCACACGTAAGGCAGACGCTTGTCTGGATCTGCAGTATCTTCCTAGTATCTCCCTGCAGGTAGAGGAGCCTTTGTGCTAGGCCGTCTCTCATCTTGGCTCGTTGATGCTTAGCCTACCTCTTTCTGTGAGCACTTCTAGCTGATTCGTGAGCTTGGTGGGTCTGGACCTCGGCCACTAGAAGGGGCACACACTTGAGTGACCTCCTTCCAAAGCTCCTCAAGGCTCCTCTCAGTCACCTTACATTGTCTCTTGCTGATTTTGTGCACTCTTTTGCATCAATAGGTGGAGCCCCTGAATTCGACCCTGGTTTGCCAACTTTGTGGATCTCCGAAGAAATCAACGCAGACTTCCGAGGAACTAGATTGCAGAGAGTGGGCTTGCACGGCACTGTCCACATGTCCCCGCCACCTCAAGCGCTGGCCACTAACAGCAGCAATGACATTGATGTCTCGTTCCGCCTCGAAGGTGCCATGGGCATTAAGGTGATTGTGGCATTTATTGCTCATCACTCATTCATAATCTGAGCAATTTATTGTCAGTTTAGCAGGTTCTCCTTGTTTGCTGTTGGAAGTTTTCCCAATCCTGATGTAACGATTTGGGCATGCACATGCAGAGAGCTGCTGTCCGAAGTGCGGTGGCCAGCTCTTTAGGAGAGAACGCCTACCATGCTCGCATGGGCCCAGCAGATGAACCAACAGCTATCTTGAAGTACCAACTCCAGCCGCGTTTCTCGCCAATTCCTCTCCTCCTAAGGTTAGCAGTAAAGATAAGGTTTAATGTTATGTGTTGCTGTGATGTTCGTCAGGATATATTGACCACATTGACCTGCATTGACCAGCATTGATTGTCATGTGTTCCAGCCTTTGGGCCTGGGCCTTCACTCTTTCTTGCATGTCCTTCTGACTCCCTTGATCCTAGTTGTCTGCCAAAGTAGCACTCAGCTCTCTTTATTGTTGCAAACAGATTGACCACAAGGCGAGGTGACGGCTCAGTGTGTGTCATGATTCAGGTTTGTAAGAGGTTGTCGGTGATGCATAAGCCTTGGACCTTTAGCATGCATGTCTGTAGTCATGGATTATTTGGTCTATGAAGCAAGCAGCTCAAGGACTTAGTGACTATGACCTCTACATGTGTGACAGTATGTTGCAAACCCGTACCTTACTGGTGAACTTAGAGATGTGGTCTTTACTTTGACTCTTCCAGCTGACCCGTCAACAGTAAGGATGAGCCCAAGGTGAGCTGTTCCTTGCTGATCTGAGACTCCTCGTCTTTGCGTGTTCTCTTTAATAGAGATGCCGCTGCGATGTATGATATATGGTCACTCTGGTCCTTATACATTTGCCATAAAAGACAAGTCTTTGACACATTCATGCGCGTCCATTTGGCACACAGGGGTCTGTTTGATCGAGCAACCAAAGAAGTGCGATGGCAGGTCCAACAAATCAAGGTACCTGCAAATTATCATTGGTTGAAGGGAGATTCCTTCAGACTTTCAACCTGACACTGCCAGTTGTTCTGGAGATGCATCAGCAGCACAGATCAATCTATCAATGACATTGGAGACCACGCAAGGATCACGTGCTCTTCGTTAATCAGGGTTATACTCGATGCGAGTGGTGATTTCATTCTTTTCTGTGAAGTGGTCAATCTGGAAGGTAGTCACATCAAGGTGATATTAATCTGCTATTGGGCTTTGCAGGCACAAGATGGGCCACAGAGGCTTCGCTTGGAGATGACAAGTGAGGCCAAAGGAATTGGGCTTGCCTTTGAGGAGGATGAGGAGATCAGCAAGGGGGACAAGACAAACGAAGAAGACGAGAGACGCAATAGGCTAGAAGCTCTCAGAAACATTAAAGGCTGTGTACAGTTTTCCTTCACAGGGCAGTCACTGTCAGGAATCACACTTGCTCCAGCTGCCGAGCAGGCAGTTGTGGACTTTAATAGAGGGGAAAATAATTACAGGGCGGGGAAATTCCTCTGCTCATAGATACGTCTACACGAATCGCAATCATGCATGTCTGTCAGACACTTTGTATATAAGGTTTCACAACGTCAAGCAGGTGAAAGAAAGAAAGGCGGGATTGCCTGTGGAGGGCAAAGAAGTCGCTGGTACAAGGCTTGCAAGTACAAAGCATACAAGCCCCCTTTTACACAAAGAGCAGCCTTTAAGATGGGGGCAGCCCAACTATATACTGAGAAACGTATCAAGGATGAGGCTAGCAATGATGCTTATAGATTGGCCCCATCGCAGGACACATAGAGGCAATAATAGATGAGAAGCAAGACAAACTGTAAGTGCTAGAAGAAGCCCTCAGATAGCAGATTGGTCAGCTACTGCGCTGCCAAACAATGCCAAGGATAGCACAGAGGAGTACGAGGCTGTGTCAGCCGTGAGAGGAGGCTGCGCTCGCTGCAAGGATTGGGGGGGGGGTGGCGGAGGGTGGCCCGAAAGGGCGTGATATGGCCTGACCGAATGAAAGCAGGACACACCAGAGGTAGAGCACCCGCCTCCACCTCCTCGTGCCACTGCCTCAGCACAAGCTAGAACAGCAGCAGCCACCGTGCCAGCGCTTTGCTCATCTGTTCCATCATGCAGGACCAAACGGATATGCAGGATAAGCGAAACTGCTGCAGAGGTTGGAGGACGGGTATAAATAGCCTGTCAAGTTGCAAAGGAACGAGAGTTGTCTTTGATGACCCTTTTGGAGAGAGGGCTGAGGAAAGCCACGACTTCATTCTCACGAGTACACTGATTGTCGAGACCAAAAGGGAGAGACAAGGACCAAGCGAGAAGGTGGAGGCAAGGCCGTCGTGATTGAAGGAGTAGGTCCTGCTAATCGGACCGGTAGCCTCCAAGCAAAAGCTGGACACTGAACACGCTGGCAAACGAAGGAGAAGCCGAAGCACGACATAGGAGCCACAGTGCGCCGTAGCACTGTAGTGCATGATCGCAAAGCCTGCGACTGTAGTAGGAACGATTACAGGTGCAAAGAGGACACTCACATGATTGAGGTAAGCAGATGTAGCCCGGATGCTCACACTAAATGGCAGTGCCACGTGACATCAGCACAGCTACCATCTGGAGGAGGCCGTTCCAAACACGTCGTGCATGACAATGACCAGCGGGAAAAAGAGGCAATTGCATTTCGTTTTCGTTTGTAAAGCTCAGCCTGATTCAATCAAATCCAGCCCACTCCAATGCCTGGCAAGATTAGGTGCTGACTCAAGGTTTTAGCTCTATCTGTGGAATCTCGTATTGAGATAGTGGTAGATATCAAGAGGGATGACACTACCACCGAGGTATTGCTCCTGTCTAGTCCCACCTATCGGCATAGCCAGGTTGTATTACTTAGCCACTGAGCCACCTAGCAAAAGCCGTCTTCCATATGTCAACGTCGTGGGCCTCTCTTTCTGGGCTAGCTTTCAAAGCCCCCGCCCCCTCTTGGAAGAGCTCACTTTCCTGGAAATTTCTGTTTCATCTATTTTATTAAAGAAGGAATGCGGCTGCTGCTATCATTAGAGCGGCTGTAAATGCCAGCCAGGTGCACACAGAGAGTATTCGATGACTGTCTTAGCAGAGCCAAAACTTGGGGAGGAGAAATGCGGCTGCTAATATTAAAAGAGCGACTGGAAAAGCCAGCTAGATGCGTACAGGTGTTCATGACGGAGCCACAGGGTGGGCAGACAGGGCGCTCTTAGTACCCCCGTGTCAGCAGTAGCAAGTCAGATGAGCTGAGGGGAGGAGGAGAGAAGGCATCGCCCATTGAGGATAGGGGCTGGGAATTGCCAGCCTAAGGAAGAATGAACAAAGTACGAGAAGGGGCCAGGGGAAGCACTAAGAAAATCAAGCACAAGAAGAAACTAAGCAGCTACGAAGCAATCAGTGACCCCTGCTAAGCACCCTCAGGTCAAAGAAATTTGGCTCCTGGAAGCGGGCCCCTGGCCAGAGCCAGAGGCAGCAGCGAGAGCTCTTCCAGCAAGCAGGTGCAACGCGCGGGCCATTGTCCTCTGCAGCGAGACGGCCAAGCGCGTGCGGTACACCTGCGCTAGCGACCCAGCTGCATGAAAGTCCACCGGCTCCCCATGGAAGCGGCGGACGATGGCGTGACGGGAGAGCTGGTTGAGCAGCTCGAGCAACCGAGCACCCAAAGCCCCGTGCGTGTCGATGGCGAGCGGGAAGAACACTTCCCGCGGGTGATCTGCGTATTTTAGCTCCTTGGCCCGAGCGGCGCAAGCTACCGCATACCCAGCCTTGGAGGTGCGGGGCGTGTGCGGTCGTCGGAGCAACCCCCGCTGCGCAAGCCAGAGGTGGCTGCTGCAAGGGCGCGACCGGCCCGGCGGTGCAAAGCAAGAAGAAGTGGCTCTCCCAATGGAGGCAAGGGCTGTGAAAGCCCAGCCCGACCCGAAAGCCCAGCCCAGCCCAGCCCGAAAGACTAGACAAAGGTCCGAAGGGGCCAAATGACGGAAGGAGCCTAAAGCTGCTATGTCAGAACGGTTGTAGGATGGCCCACTCAGTAGCTACGAGTGAGGAGGCAAGCGCTTAGGACCGCTGTAAGGACATAGACAGACGCATGCGGTGGCAGGACACAAGACCCGGAGGCACCGAGCCGGGAGACGGTGTCGAGGGGAGGCGCCCGGCGCCCGCCGCTCGGCCAGCGCGGGGGGCGACAGCACGTGGCCGGCAGCCCTGCCGGCCCTACGTGCGCACGTGGGAGGAGAGCCCCGGGCCGCCGTAGCTTCCCTAGAAGAATGGCGCGCCCTGAGAGAAGATGCCCGTCCACCTCCGCAACGGGGTCCCTCGGACGCGGCGTGTCGATCTTGGTCGGCGTCCCCCTGGGAGGTGGCAAGCGGCTTCTCATGGACGTCGTCCTAACCGACAGCTTCCGGACGAAGGGCCCCGTAACTTCTGAGACCGGCTATGCCGTGAAGGTGGCCGAACAGAAGAAGTTGCACAAGTACAAGGACCACCCGGCGGGTGATACCTTTTACCCCCTGGCCATGGACATCCATGGGTGTTACGGGGGTCGGTGGTCCTCGTTACTTTCGCTGCTGGCATCTCAAGCTGACCAGCGGCGCCGGGAACAGGGTGCAGCCCTTCCCGGTGGCTCGGTGCCTTTGGGTCTTGTGTCCTGCTACCGTATGCGTTTGTCTATGTCGCTACAGCGTTCCCAAGCGCTTGCTTTGCATCGCCGCGCTGGTCGTGCCCTTGCAGCAGCCTCTGGCTTGCGCAGCGGGGTTGCTATTCCTCCCCTCAGCTCATCTGACTTCCTACTGCTGACACGGGGTTACTAAGAGCGCCCTGGCTGTCTAGCCTGTGGCTCCGTCATGAACACCTGTATGCATCTGGCTGGCTTTCACAGCCGCTCTTTTAATATCAGCAGCCGCTTTCCGAGAAGAGGGGCTAGCAAAGCCAGCCCAGAAAAGAATGGACAACGTCCGCAGGCCTCAAAGGCCACAAAACGGTGCCCGGAAAGACAAAACTACACACCAATAATGATGCAGATGGATGCTCAGTAACCACGAGTGAGCAACAGCAAATCAGAGTAACTCGAAGCAGGAAAAGCGGCACTCCGCCGAGAGAAGGGCTCGCCCATTGAGGATAGGGGCTGGAAGCCGAGACCCTTGAGGCAGCAGGCATAGCGCGGCCAGCGCGCGTGTGGACCGGTGAAGCGCTGGAACGAGACCGCCAGCCTCATACGAAATACCTGGGCGAGGGAGCCGGCAGCGTTGAAGCCTGGCAAACCCGGCCGCCGCTTGCCGCTCGATGGCCTGCCAAGCAAGCCGCTGGAGGAGATCCAACCAGCCACTGCCGAAGGCCCCGTGAACGTCAATGGCCAGGGCCGCGAAGACATCGCCTGGAGGGTGGTCTGCGTACTTGCCTAGAAGCTGCAGGCGCACGCGCGCGGCCCGCCTCGCCTCTCTTGCGCCGTCCGATGCGGCATCGCTCGATACGGCGGCTCCCGCTTCTGGAGACCCTTTCCCCCCCCAGCCGGTGACGGCAGCACGGCCAACCGTCCCCAGCCGGCCCCCCCGGGCGATTTGCCGAGGGAGCCTCAGGAGCGCCACGAGAAGCGCCGACCAAATCCCCCCACCCCCCCCACCCGTGGCACATTTTCCCGAAATGATAGAAAGTGCTCTTCTCCAGATGCTCGCTCACCCGCCCCCCCTCGGCGCTCCTGGCCCTCCATGACTACGTATAAAGCTTGCCCCTCCATACTTGCGTACAAGACGTGCCCCTCTCCCCCTCCTCCTCCACAGCAGCGCCCGCCAAGCCCAGCCCAGCCCCTGATCCGCCAAGCCCCACTCATCTTCGCCAAGGCCCACCACCAGCTGCTCGCCATGGCGCTCATCACCATCTACGGCCACCCCATCTCGACGCACGTCCGGCGCGTCCTCACCGCCGCATACGAGAAGGGCCTCACTGAGCAGGACATTGTGCTGCAGCCGGTCAACATCTTCGAGTTGAAACACCGGGAGAGCGAGTATCTCGAGAAGCAAGCAAGTGGACCTGCTCTGTAGTCCTCAGCAGCGCCCGTGGGGGTGGCCACTCTGCAATGTGCAGCTTGGCCTAGATGCTCTCTGCTTACCCGCCTTGGAACATCTGCGAGCACTTGAGCTAGCTCCTCTCCCGATTGAGCTTGTCATCTGACAATCGTCATACTGGAGGAGCCAACATTGATATATTCGTCTTCCTCCGTGCAGCCATTCGGCCTTATCCCAGTCATGGAGGACGGGCAATTCATGCTCTATGGTCAGTTCCCTTTTCCTACATGATGTCTTACATCACACTGAGGGTAGTAGGGGGTTGAGGGTTGAGGGGGTAGTACATATAGCCCATGAATGTGCAGGTGGTTACATGGACAAGGACCGTGGTACATTGTAGACTTGCTTACGCTCGTTCCAATAATTAATCCAACTTGATGTGTGTGGACAGAGTCCAGGGCAATCGCAAGATACATCGCTGAGAAGTATGAGGGCCAAGGGACCGACCTGCTCGGCTCCAACCTAGAGGAAAGGGCTCTGGTCGAGCAGTGGCTTCAGGTGGAAGGCCAGGAGTTCAACAAACACATCTCTATCATCGTGCGGGAGCTGGTGAGCTTTTGACTCTGCCCGGTTGCCCACCAAGCTGCAGGTCACCGTCTGATGCGTTGGACGTATGCCGAGGTCGGTATCTCTAATCGTTCCTGCAGGTAGCTGGTCAGAAAGAGTCTTCAGATTGTTGTCCTTATGTCTGCCTCCCATGGCACAGCAAACCTGCCAAGCTCGGTGCTCTGCATCACCCATATTACTGCGTCAAGCATAGACTCTAGAGAGTTGCCTTGTCTCCTGCAGGGCTTCAAGAAAGCGGTTGGGCCACCTCTGTTCCCTGAAGAGGTGAACGACTGGCTGGCCACCGACGCACAACAAAAACTTGAAAAAGTGCTGGACGTCTATGAGAAGCACTTGGCAAAGCACGAGTATCTTGCACTGGACAGGTTCACGTGAGTGTCTCTGTCCCACTCAAGCAGCTTGGGCAGCCCCCGACGCAAAGGGAACCTAATCTAGATAGCTAGTACTGAGCTTCTTGTCGAGATTGCTGGAGCAAGCTATTTGTTGTTCTGTGAGCACCACTTTGATATAAAGTCCACTGGGCTGTCATGCATCCTGGACTGACACTTGCTTATCGTACTGGCAGCATGGCTGATCTTTCGCATATACCATTCACGGATTACCTGTTCAAGTTGGCCAAGAAGGGTGACCTTATCGAGAGCAGACCCAACGTCAATGCATGGTGGAAGCGCATAAGTAGCCGTCCTTCTTGGATGAAGGCTGATGCCTAAACGACGAAGGGGCTCGTCCACATCTACCTGGCGACAGTTTGTGGTTGAAGCTCTCCGAATAGCAAAACGAGCAGCTGGTACTACGTACCTGCTCATTGACCTGTGTAACATTGAGTCCTCCTTACCGAGATTTTGCATGTCAAAGAGTCTTACGGTCACAGTGGCTGGTGCTAGTCAAGCATGAGCTTACTAGAGCTTGCACTCCTTTTTCAAACTCTGTGCAACTTTTGTACTTTGTGGCAACCTGCTCTTTCCTGTTATGCTGGCATATGAAAAACATGGCTCCTACGGGCAACCATAGCCATGAGAAGCCCACCGGAAGACACCCAAAGAGCCTCTAGGTATAGCTTGTCCGCAAAGACTGCAAAGATTAGAAACTCAGTAAAGACTGCAGACACTGCACAAACCACACACCAACAACTAAGCATAAGAAAGTTACTGGAAGGCAGATCAGTCGAGAGCACCGGCGTTGTCTTAAGTGCCACGAGTCACAAAGTTGTGCAAACTGTTCTTCAATAAGGTCTCAGTAATCTTCAGATAGTGCACTTCCTTGCGCTGAGCCGTGGTTACCAAGCCGGTATACAGAATCCTCATGGAGAGGGGCAAGGCTCAGAAGTACATGCATTTCTGTCTTATGCCCTTGCTTTGCGCAAACTCGGCCGCAGGGAATGCTGCTTTACACAGAAGAGGTACCGTAGGTTCAAAGCTCGAGCACTCTCACAATAACATACGTTGTCATACATACGAATTGGAACCAGGCAGTGATAGTGCGGAAAGGAGCAGTCTGACATTTGCTCGCTGAAAGCTGCCAGCACAGAAGATTCTGAAGAGGCTACACAATCCTTCACACTCAGAAGGCTGCTGCCACCTGATGTTACAGGATGAGCGCAAACCAGCAGCATTTGCCCGCAGTGACCAAGAAGGTGTCACATGAGCATGAAACGTGGCTGAGTACAAGGTGTTGAGCCTGGTCCTGCCGGAGCAGCTCGTTAATATGGTGATCCAGGGCCCCACTGCTTGCTCCCACATGCTTGTTGAGCCTCGGTACTGGCCACTCACAATCATGGCCGCACCCAAAAGAAGCAGCGCTCCCAATGGGGGCGAGGGCTGTAAAAAGCCAGCTCACAGAAGACCGAACAAGGTCCAGAGAAGCTGAGAAAAATGTGGAGACCAATGAGGGTGCCTGCACAGCCAGCAGTCGCAAGTCGGAGAGACCAGCAGCAGCAAAGTAAAAATCTAAGTCTTTCAAAGGGCAGGGAGAAGGTGCGCGGTGCGCATGAAATTTATATAAGGAGGCCAATTCTAGCCTTACAAAATTCCTGTTTACGGGGTAATGAGCTGGCTAAGGAGACACTAACATCCCCGAGTGAGCACATGCATGTCTGACAAGCTAAGCTGAGGAGCCAGACCACCATCGTGGAAGCCATTAGTTTGGGCTAATGCACGCCCAGCACGCTGGTGTATCGCGAGTGCCTAGGAGCGCTGTAGACTCGAAGATAGCCGCATTCAATGATGGCTTGCGGGACGCCAGAATGCCCTAAGCTACCAACTCGACTACTTTGGCGGGCATCGACAGGCAGTCCAGGCGATGGAGGAGGGGAGACCACTTCGTACCGTAGCCGCCGTATATGTCCATGGCGCATGGGAAGAAGTCGCCCCGGGGGTGGTCATTATAGTGCCTCTCCTGCTTCCTTTTGGCGTGATGTGTCGCCCAACCTGGCACAGTCGGTGTGGGTGCCCCTGGTTGGAATGCGTCGAAGAGAACGACGTCGAGGAGAAGACGAGGCCCACCACTCCGGGGGGTGGCCACCACATCCAGACGCCTGACGTAAGGCCTGCCACGCTTCTGGAGCACCGGCATGATGCCCGGCACCTCCATGGCTGCATGATAACCTGCCTCGCGCATAAAGCCATACATTGCGTCTCTGAGAAGATTGTGGGAGGCATTTCATTCACTTCCCTCAAAACATCGAAGCATGTGGGCTGCCAGCGATATCTCATCCTCCGAATGATGGCCACGGCCACATTCACACTGTCCAATGCCAGCCAAACAAAGTGGAGGGAGGCCGAGGTGGTGGACGACAGCCGTCCGGAAGTAATAGCGCTTCTATATTGACTTGTAGTCGGAGAGCCGAAGCGAAAAACAAGAAGAAAGCGGCTGCTGATTCAAAAAGAGCGGCTGTAAGAGGCCAGCCAGATGCATACAGGTGTTCATGACGGAGCCACCAGGCTAGGCAGACATGGCGCTCTTAGTACCCCGGTGTCAGCAGTAGGAAGTCAGATGAGCTGAGGGGAGGAAAAGCGACCCCGCTCCGCATGCCAGAGGCTGCTGCAGGGGCGCGACCGGCTCGGCGGTGCAAAGCAAGCGCTTGGGACCGCTGTAGGGAAAATGCATGCGGTAGCAGGACACAAGACCCGAAGGCACCGAGCCTCCAGAGGTGCCACACACAGCCGGGTGGTCCTTGTACTTGTGCAACTTGAAAGACGGAGAGCCGAAGACAATACACTACCAATCAGCTACCCCACACACAACCGCAGATGGAAGCTCAGTACCCGCGAGTGAGCAGAGAGAAAGACGGTTGGGGAGACGGTGTCGAGGTGACTCGCCCGGCGCCCGTCGCTCCGCCAGCGTCTAGCGCCGGCTAGCGCGGGCGGCGGCAGCCGGGGGCCGGGCGCACTGCCGTCCCCACGTGCGCACGTGGGGTGAGCCCCGAGGCTTGCGAAGCTTCGTCGGAAGCTGCCGGCGCGTGCGCGCGCCCTCTCCGCCTTTTGTGCGCCGTCCGATGTGGAGCGCGGGCCCCGCGGCGCCGCCCGATGCGGCGGGTCTCCCGCTTCTGGAGACCCCCCACCCCGGTTTGTGACGGCAGGCTCGGCTCAAACTCCCCCCCCACGCATACCCCCTGGGGGCGATTGCAGCAGGAGCCGGAGAACCACGACAGGTGCCAACCAAATCCCCCCCACCCCCCCCCCCCCCATGCTTATAACGGAATTTCTTCAATCCCGTGGCACTTTCCCAGAAAGAATAAAGAGTGCTTTTCCAGATGCTCGCCCACCCGCCCCCAGCCTCCCTTCGGCGCTCTGGCCCTCCATAACTGCGTATAAGGCTTGCTCCTCCGTAACTTCGTACAAGACTTGCCCCAACCTCCCTCCTCCCCAGCAGCGCCCGCCAAGCCCAGGCCCGATCCGCCAAGCCCCACCACCTTCGCTCGCCAGCAGCGTGCCATGGCGCCCATCACCCTCTACGGCCACCCCATCTCGGTGCACGTCCGGCGCGTCCTCACCACTGCGTACGAGAAGGGCCTCACCGAGCAGGACATTGTGCTGCAGCCGGTGGACATATTCGAGATGAAGCACAGGGAGGGCGAGTTTCTCGAGAAGCAAGTAAGTGAACCTGCTCTGTTGTCCTCAGCAGCGGCCATGGGGGTTGCCACTCTGCAATGTGCAGCTTGGCCTAGATGCTCTCTGCTTACCCGCCTTGGAACATCTGCAAGCACTTGAGCTAGCTCCTCTCCGATTGAGCTTGTCATCTGAGAATCTTCATACTGGAGGAGCCAACAATAATTTAGTCGTCGTCCTCCGTGCAGCCATTCGGCCTTATCCCAGTCATGGAGGACGGGCAATTCATGCTCTATGGTCAGTTCCCTTTTCCTACATAATGTGTTACATCACACTACTGAATCATTACACAAGTGAAGCTGCACGCGTGTGTGCAACTGCATTGATAAAGCAGCCAGTGTTCTTGAGCAGCGATGCCTGATGCAGGTTGATGTGTAGTATATATTGCCCATGAATGTGAAGGTGATTACATGGACAAGGCCGTGGTACATTGTGACTTGCTTACGCTCGTTGCTACTTACAGTCCGTCTTGATGTGTGTGGACAGAGTCCAGGGCGATCGCAAGGTACATCGCTGAGAAGTATGAGGGCCAAGGGACCGACCTGATTGGCTCCAACCTAGAGGAACGGGCTCTGGTCGAGCAGTGGCTTCAGGTGGAAGGCCAAGAGTTTAACAAGCACGTTTCTATCATTGTGCGGGAGCTGGTGAGCTTTTGACTCTGCCCAATTGCCCACCAAGCTGCAGGTCACTGTCTGATGCAGTGGACATATGCCTAGGTCGGTATTTCTGGTTGTTCCTGCAGGTAGCTGGTCAGAAAGAGTCTTCAGATTGTTGTCCTGATGTCTGCCTATCATGGCACAGCAAACCTGCCATGCTCGGTGCTCTGCATCACCCAGTATGACTGCGTCAAGCATAGACTCTAGAGAGTTGCCTTGTCTCCTGCAGGGCTTCAAGAAAGCGGTAGGGCCACCTCTGTTCCCTGAAGAGGTGAACGACTGGCTGGCCACCGACGCACAACAAAAACTTGAAAAAGTGCTGGACGTCTATGAGAAGCACTTGGCAAAGCACGAGTACCTTGCACTGGACAGGTTCACGTGAGTGCCTCTGTCCCACCCAAGCAATTTGGGCAGCACCTGACACAAGGGAATGCCACATACTAGTACTAAGATTCTAGAGTCTGCTGGAGCATGCTTATTGTTGTCCTATGAGCATCATTCTGAATGAAACTCCACCTTTACTGGGCTGTCGTGCACCCTGGACTGACAGCTGCTTATCGTACTGGCAGCATGGCTGATCTTTCGCATCTACCATTCACGAATTACCTGTTCAAGTTGGCCAAGAAGGGTGACCTAATTGAGAGCAGACCCAATGTCAATGCATGGTGGAAGCGCATAAGTAGCCGTCCTTCTTGGAAAAAGGCTGATGTCTAAATGACGGAGGTGCTCGCTGGATGTGCACCTGGCGACAGTTTGTGCTTGAGGCTCTCTAAATTGCAAATAGAGCAGCTGGCATTATGTACCTGCTCATTGGCCTGTATAACACTGAGTCCTTGTTCTCGAACTTTTGCACGTCAAAGAGTCTCACTCTCACAGTAAATGGTGCTAGTCAAGCATGAGATTAGCAGAGCTTCCACTCCTTTTTCATGCTCTGTGCGACTTGTACATGTTGTAGCAACCTGCTCTTTCCTGTTGTTCTGGCATGAAGAATACATGGCACCTACAGGCAATTATGGTTGTAAGAAGCCCGCAGGAAGACACCCAAAGAACTTCTAGAATATATAGCTGGTCGCAAAGACTGCAAAGACTAGAAACTCAATCAAGACTGCACAGACTGCACAGACCACACACGAACAAACAACCCTATAAAAGATACTGGATGGCAGAGCAACTCCTCAAAGGCAGAGCCCTTTAAGGAGAGCACCGGTGTCGTGTCAAGTGCCACGAGACACAAACTCGTGCAGAGTGTTCTTCACGAAGGTTTCAGTGATCTTCAGATAGTGCACTTCCTTGTGCTGAGCCGTGCTTCCCAAGCCGGTTTCAACAATGCTGATGGAGAGGGGCAAGGCTCAGAAGTACATGCACTTCTATGTTATGCCCTTGCCTTGCGCAAAGTCGGATGCTGAGAATGCTACTTTGCACAGAAGAGGCACTATAGGTCCAAACTTCGATCACTTCACAATAGAATACATAGTCATACATTCGCATGGGAACCAGGCAGTATTGGTGCAGTAAGGAGCAGTCTGAGACTTGCTCGCTGAAAGCTGCCAGCACAGAAGACTCTGAAGAGGCTGGTCCTTCACACAGGTCCTTGACACCCAAAAGGCTGCAGCCCACTGATTTGACCGGATGAGCGCAAACCAGCAGCAGTCACCGACCGTCACCAAGAGGGTGCCACATCAGAGCAGGGGAGTTGGCTAAGTACAAGGTGCAGAGCCTGGTCAAGCTGGAGCAGCTCGTTCATTGATAAGGTGATCCAGGGCCCCACTGCTTGCTTCCACATGCTTATTGCGGCACCCCCGCACTGGCCACTTACAATCATGGCTGCACCCAAAAGTAGCAGCACTCCCAAGGTGGGCGAGGGCGAGGGCCAGCCCACAGAAGACTGAACAAGGTCCAGAGGAGCCGGGAAATTTGTGAGGACCACTGAGGGTGCCTGCTCAGTCAGCAGTCGCAAGTCGGAGAGACTATTAGCAGGAAAGAAAAAGTCAAGTCTTCCAGATTGGGCGAGGGCTGGAAAGCCAGTCCGAGAAGCTGCTTAGCAGGGGTTACTGACTTTCCCGTTGCGTCGTCTTGTGTAGCTGTGTCATTTTTCGTGTAGGCATCTTTTTGGCTCTTTGGGTTTTGTCCATTCTTTTCGGGCTGGCCTCCTCTTCTCTATGGGCGCGCACTTTCTTCTTTCCGAATAGAATGGACAAGGTCCGAAGGGGCCGGGAAGTGCTGAAAGCAGCAAGCAAGTAGGAAAGGAGTTGCCCGGCCTAACCTGGAGGCAGCAGCCATAACACTGAGAAACAGCTCTTTCATAACACTGGGGCTATAAGCTGTAAAGGCTGCGCATGCAGCAGCAAACGCCGCTCGTGGCAAGGAGGCCAAGTACGCCAAACACGCTGACCACCCGGCTGGGGACGAGTTCGTACCCCTGGCCGTGGATGTGCACGGGGCTCTCGGGTGCCAGTGGCTCGACCTGCTGGCCAGGCTTGCGCAACGCGCTGTGTCCCGCAGGCCAGGTGAGCAGGCTGACTTCAATGCCGCTGGCTCGTTGGCCCAAGTCTATCGCATGCGACTAGCTGTATCCTTTAACTCGCGATACACCAGCGTGCTGGTCGTGCATTAGCCCAGGCTAATGGCTTCCGTGGTGGTGGTTTGGCGCCTCAGTATAGCTTGTCAGTCATGCATGTGCTCACTCCGGGATACTAGTGTCCTCCTTAGCCGGCTCATAACCCAGTTAACCGGACATTTGTAAGGCTAGAATTGGCCTCCCTTTCAGTTTGATGCGCACCGCGCGCCTTCTCTCCATCAGCGATCCCTGGCCCACGCTTTGCACCTGCGTGCTGGCCGTGCTCTCGCTGCTGCCTCTGGCTTTCGTCAGGGGGATTGTTTTCCACCAGCTAGTCTTTCGGATTTGCGGCTCCTCACTCGGTGTTATGCCCACGCCGTCCACACGCGAGCAGGCCGTGCTATGGCCGCCGCCTCTGGGTCTCGGCGCAGTGCCTCTTTCCCTGCAGCGAGCTACTCAGACCTGATGTTGCTCACTCGTGGGTACTGAGCTTCCCTCTGCACCGTCTATGTGTTCTGCAGTGTTCTGTGGTGTAGTCCATTTTCCGGCTCCTCTTTCTTTGGCTTTGGCCATTGTCCATTCTTTTTTGGGCTGGCTTTGCCAGCCCCTCTTCTCTATGGGCGCGCACTTCCTCCTATGCAGCAAGCGCGGCCAGAACTGGTGGCTGGGAGCGGCCAGCCCAAAGGAATGGACAAGGTCTGAAGGAGCCGGAGTGTTATTGAGTGATTCATCCTTTCCTAGTTTAGCGCTGGCGCCTCTGGCACCTTCGTAAATTGGCCCCTTCGAACCTTGTCAATTCCTTTTGGGCTGGCTTCTTACAGCCCTTGCCCCCATTGGAAGAGCCACTTCTTCAAGTACGCGGACCATCCAGACGGGGACGAGTTCTTTCCACTGGCCATCGATGTGCACGGGGCTTTTCGGGTCTCAGTGGCTGGACCCTGTCTTTACCCACACCGACTGTGCCAGGTTGGGCGACACATCATGCGGAGAGGAAGAAGGAGAGGCACTACAATGACCACCCCCGGGGCGACCACTTCTTCCCATATGCCATGGACATCTACGGCGGCTACGGAACGAAGTGGTCTTCCCTCCTCCATTGCTTGGCACTGCATGTCGATGCCCGCCGACGTAGTCGGGCGGATAGCTTGGGGCATTCTAGCGTCCCGCAAGCCATTGTTGCATGCTATAGAATGCGGTTATCATTGAGTCTACAGCGCTCCCAGGCACTCGCGATACACCAGCGTGCTGGTCGTGCATTAGCACAGGCTAATGGCTTCCGTGGTGGTGGTTTGGCACCTCAGCTTAGCTCGTCAGATATGCATGTGCTCACTCGGGGATATTAGTGTCCCCCTTAGCCAGCTCATTACCCAGTTAACAGGTCAGTTGTAAGGCTTGAATTGGCCTCCCTTTCAATTTCATGCGCACCGCGCGCCTTCTCTCTGTCTTTACATCAATGTGGACAAATTTGGGCTTAGCTTGGCCTCCTCCGTTTCATTCACTACCCGCCCTCTCGCTCCTGTTAATTCCGTCTAAGGCTCGGTGCAAGGGGTTCTAGGGTTTAGGCCAGGCCGCCTGCTTGTGGGACCATTGGCCTGCAGAAACTCCGAGGTCCAGCGGGAGCGGCAGCTCGAGGACCCCGAACGTGTCCATGGCTTTCAGGCTGCGTTACTTTGCCGTCTCACGGTCCCATGCGAGGCCATAAGCGGCCCCCCCCCGGTATCAGGGCGAGCCGCCCGATTTCTCCAAGAGGCCGACTCTGACGCTGCACAGCCAACGAGAAGAACGAGGAGAGGCGGGGTCTGCGGGGTCACGCGCCTCACTGAGTAATGAGGGTGGCTGTGCTACCAGGGTTGCGCGTCGCGAGCTTGACAGCTCAGTGCTTGCCAGTGTTGGACTCCTGCCGCCACTGGCCACGCAGCATGTTCCGCGCCCTTGCCAAGGGGTGCGGTTGTGCTGTCGCAGCGCGGCTCGTGAGACTGTGAGGAGGCTGCGCTGTGACGTATATCGAAGAGGCGCTCAGCATGGCTGACATGAGGACCCTTGCGCCGCCCAAGTGGGCAGTGGGGACTGTCCCGCTGCTTCGAGGCCGACCGGCACCCATGCATGGCGGGCGCCCAGCAGGAGCATCCGGCGCAGGGGCAGCTGGCGTGGACCGACCAATCGCTACCGCCATGGAAGGCACAGACGAGGTGGTGCCGCCTGGACAAGGCCAGGAGGAGGCCAATCTTCGCAGGCTGGGGCAGCTCCAGCTCCAGCGGCGACCGAAGAACTCTCGTGTGCCGCCCCGGCCGGTGCCACTGCCCCAGCTCCGAGCTACGCCGCGATTGCGGCGCAGACCCACGAATGAAGGCCTGCCAGGAGCTGCTACTGACCCAGCACTTTTGTTTAGTCTGGCCAGGGGTGGCTCACCCGGACTTTCGACCGATGCAGTGGCCCTACTGTGGCGGCTGGAACACAGGGGCCATGGCATTCACGACCGCGTGCTCTCCCGGCAGGCCACTGGCGCCCAGGTCCAGCAGGTCTGCAGTTAACGCCTGGTCTATATGTCTGACTGCTGCAGAGGTGACCGGGTGCCTTGCTGTTATGCTTCGAGCCACTTGAGTTGTTCGGCCCCAAGAAGAGTATGGCGACGATTCTGCAACATATGATGTGGCAATTGGACCATTGGCACTCCGCATTATTGTCACTGATTTCCGGAATCTGCACATGTCACCTCTATCCCAATTTAAAACTGTACCTAAGTATAGCCTTTTCTATCAGGTATATAATTACATGCTAGCGCGGTTCTGAGTTGGCGAGCACATTGGTTGCAGGAAGCCCAGCCAAAGCCATCGGGCACGAAGGAGGAAAGGCCAGCTTCATCTTGCGATCTTGAGCTCAGGCACCTTTGCATCCAGGCATATGCTGAGAGTGGGGCGGTCCAGGAGGCTATGGACGTCCTGCAAGGATTCCAGCGTCGCGGCTTCCGACCAGGGAGGCACCTGTACAGGGACCTCATAGAGGCTGGCAGCCAGTGCGGCAACGGGCGCCTCGTGTTGCAGCTGCTGGAGGAGGTGAAGGCGGCAAGAATAAGCTTGAGCTCGGACAACGTATTTCGCATCATTGCCGCTTGCTCCAAGGTTGGGCTTGTGGTGGAGGTGGTTGAGCTTGTCAAGTTCGTCAGACTGTCAGGCCTGCAGCTCGGCCTTGTTGCCAGAACCGCCCTCATTGATGCGCTGGCCAGGGTTGGACGCCTTCGCGATGCGGAGCTGGAAATTCAGGCACTCCTCCAAACAAACATCAAGCTTGACTTGCTGGCGTTCCAGTCTGCAATGGGCGTCTATGCAAGGACGTCGGGTAACTCGGACAAGGCCACTGCTCTGCTGACAAAGATGAAGAAAGTCGGCATCAAGCCCTCGCTGGCAGTTTACAATAGCCTTCTGCAAGTCCTCTGCACAGACCAGTGTCCGCAGAAAGGCTTGCAGGTCCTCAAGGAAATGCAGGCGTCTGGATGTGTACCGACAGCGACGACGTACAACATGCTCATGGAATGCTTCCGCCAGCTGGACCTGGATGAGGAGGCCATGCAGGTCCAGCACCAAATGCAACGTGCTGGTTGTAGTCCCAGTAGGGCCACCTTCGAGGCGCTGGTGGCGTTGCACACAAAAGCCGGAAGGCATGATCAGGCAATTAGGGAGCTTGTGGTCATGCACCGGCAAGGCTTGCCTGCGGATGGCCTGGCCAGACAGCTGCTCAAGGCTCATGCACAGGCCGGTCGCACAGAGGAGGCGATGAAGCTTGAAGGAATATTGGGGGCAGAGTGGCTGGAGCACGTGCATGCAGGCTAGCCACTGTTTGTCTACACATGTTGAACATGACGACGCGAGAGAGGCAGGTCTTTCACGTTGCTTGCTGATGCCTACATGTGATTGGCTGCGCCTTCTCAACTCAGTTGCAGCATCTGCTCGACATTTACCTTTGCAATTGCAAGTGCTTGTTTGGTTGCATGCAAATGTCCTTTGATATCAATTTTTTGAACAAGAGGTGTGTTACGTCAGACTCGTAGCCGCTGCATGTGCCATGCATTCTACTACTCTTTGCATGGTCCTTCGGTCCTCAGCACGCTGGAACTCATTGTCTGAGCTTTTCACATGCTGTGACCAGGATATACGGGACTGTTGTGGCAGCACCATGAGCTGCACAACGGAGATCGTGGCCGTCAGGCTTTGACATAGACTCGACTTATCAACATACATTTCTCCCCCCTTATGTAGGCATTTGGTAGCTTCGAAGTTGGTGAAGTGACATTCATTCCATTTGCCTCACAAGTGACCTGCTTGACTACGGGATGATGTGACCATTGCTCCAGACTTGGTCATGAAGCTAAGGTCCTTCTGACATTCAATAGCAAGCTGTACAAATTAGGATGAATGAAAAGCTCTAACAAGCTGACAGGCCTTAGCCTGCTTAGCCGCTACCAGCCTAGACATTGTGTAAGTTCCTATTTCAAGAGACAAGACTAGACAATGTGTAAGAGAACACACAATGCCAACGAATTGCATCTATAGTAGAGCTCCAGTGGCAGCCACAGCCAGGAAAGGGAAGCCATATGCCAGCCATGAGGGTAAGCTGCGGCTGTAGCCTCCACCTGCCAGCATGTGCCCAGACTTTGACCTTTGCATCAAGAGGATGGCTGTGCAAGAAGGTCCATGAAAAGACAAGGTCGTACGTATCTTTGCGTCTCATTCAGGGCCGCAATGTTGGGGAATTCGTTTTCAATTGCACTTTTTAACCTACAGGAGATGCATTTGCAGTCACTGACCAGTCATGTTGACAAAGGGTGGGGGCGCAGAATTGCTTCCTGAAGTGGTGTTAGCTGCAAGCTGACCTCGCACAGCTCCTGCTCATCCACAGGGAGTGTCAGAGCGGCGAGACAAGCAACCTTTCGCCTTCAAGTCATGCTACACATCTTATTCAGTGAAATCACAATCTGCAGGCTTAAATGGGACTGAGGACTTCTACATCTTGCTGAAGACTACAGTGCAATCGCTCTCGGTCGTTTCCTTACAAGCACATGTATCTCTCACCAGCAGGATATTTGTTTGTATGAATATTGGTGTAGTAATTATCAGGCGTGGCACTGATGTTATCCACAAGCGTCTTGTTTGTTGTCACGTAGCCTCGGTAGTAATGGTTGGTGTTGAACGAGCCAAACCTGCCGTTGAGGTTGGTGAGAGAATAAGACGGAAGCTCAAGCTGAAATCAGTCGGTCTTAAGCACAGTCATGGTTGGCCTTCAGTACATCTCTGATGGGACCAATTGTTGAATGTAAGAAAGGTCAGCAGAGTTACCTGATGGCAGGAACAAAGTCGATGACGACAGGCCCACTGACAGATGCAGCACCAGCGTGGATGTGGGCCAGGAAGATGAAGTCCAAACCGGTAACATTCAAGAGAAACTCAACCAGCTCCGTTGTTGAGTTTATGGATGAGAAGGCAAACTTGGCAGTGCCAGAGCCGTTTGAGGTGCTATTTGGCTCATTGCTTCCCAACAGGGCGGATGAGAACCGTACTGCAAAAGGCAAGCCACACATCTTTACAGTGAGTGAGTGAGTGAGTGAGTGATTGAGGAGTGAGTGAGTGAGTGAGTGAGTGAGCAAGATAGAAGGCTGACTGAAGCTTTGCCATACTTTGCAGTCACAGGCTTGAACTCACGGAAGTTGGCTGCTGGCTGTTGGTCGGCAGAATATGGATCAGCGAGCTGGCCTCTTATCAGGCCTGCATTGGCATGGAGTCTCGTGAGGGGCGGGGGCATAAGGGAAGAGCTACCGCCATGCTCTTGCAGTGGGCCAATAGAGGAGCATCATGCGAATGGCAGTCTGCTCCAATGAGCACGACGTCTTTCAAGCAGCTACTGGAGTGGCTGCTCTGCTGCTTCATTTCCGTCGACATCTTGGCTGGATTTGCTGACACATTTTCTCATGCAAGGGCGGAGCGCGTACCGGCTGGGTAGACGTTGGAGTGAACATTGACATAGTAACCTTTAGGGTTGCTGTAAATAGCATCAGCAAGCGCAGCGTCGATGGCCAGCCGGCCCGCGGCAGCTCCCGTGAGCGTGAAGTCGGTGAAGTTGATGTATGGCACCAGGTTGACGACAACCTTGCCGTCGTGAACGTCCACAGTACCGACGTGGATGTGCGCCAGGATGAGCTTGTCGCCCGCTGGCAAGCCCGAGACCCCCGTGATAGCGAATCCCATGGTGGTCTTGCCGTTGGCGTGGTACGTCAAGTTGAAGCGCGATGAGCCGACCGCATCAGCGGGGCCATTGTCGTTTTGGCCCGACAGCGTGGCCGTCAGCACTGGCTTGGGTATCTGCGCCGCAGCCGAGGTAGCAGCTACGAGGAAGAGGAGCGACTGGAGGAGCAGGGCCGAGAGGGCAAGCGGAGAGCGTGGCCATGGGACCCCCATCTGGACGGAAAAGGCGCAGCAGGAGAGGCTTCCCGTGGCTACGAGGGGGGCAGCGGGAGCCGCAGGCGTGGGGAGGTGAGGCAGGCAGCGCGCGCCGCCCGGTGCGTGGCCGCCGCCGCCGCCGCCGACGACGTCCAGGACGGCGAGGGGCTGTGGAGATGGAGGTGTGGCGGGCAAGGCGAGGAGGCGGGAGTGGTGCGCGCGTGGCGCCGGAGCTCGGCCGAGCGCAGCCGCTGGAGATGGGGTAGGGGCGCGCGCTCTTGCGTAGGTGGCCGGTGGCCGGGCAAAAAGTGGCGGGTAGACTCTTCCAATATGGAATAATCAAAGGGGCAGAGGGCTGTGGAAGGCCTGCCCGAAATGAATGGACAAGGTCCAGTGATAACCACTTTCGTGGTATGCAAGGTTTCCGGCCCCTTTCGGGCCCCATTGCCCCATACACGACGCGCCGACCTGGTCGCCATCCCGCCCGGCGGCGGTCCCCGCATCATCGCCGGTGTGATGACAACTGACAGCTTCGTCCTGCTTCGGCTCCTCCAGACCTGTCCACTCCTTTGGAGATTGGGCTGCCATCTCCCAGTCACCAGTTTATCTGGCCGCGCTTGCTTTCGTCCGCCAAGCGCCGCCGGCAGGCGCCAAGGAACGGAAATACTCGGATTCCCCAGTGGGAGACGAGTTTGTCCCACTCGCCGTCGATGTCCGCGGCGCCTATGGCACAAAATGGCTTGACCTGCTTCACCGCCTTGCGCGGCGAGCAGCGGCCCGCCGCCACGGGCAGCAGGGCGAGCAGCCAGGCTTCAATGTCGCCGAGTCCCTCGCCCAAGTCTTCCGGATGCGCCTGGCCGTCTCTTTGCAGCGGTCCCTAGCTTTCGCGGTCCACTTGCGCGCAGGCCGCGCTCTGGCGGCGGCCTCCGGCTTCCGCCAGGGCGACGTCTTTCCGCCTGCTACCTATTCAGACTTGCATCTACTGACTAGAGGTTACTGAGAGTCCGCTTGCTGCTGTCTCAGTCCTTAGCACTCCGGCTCCTTCCGACCTTGTCCACTCCTTTGGGCTGGCCTCTCCCAGCCACCAGTCAATCTGGCCGCGCTTGCTTCGACTCCGCCGATCTCACAGATCGGCGTCGTTTCCAGGGGCACGCGGTCGGCCTGGCGGCCCGGGGCAAGGAGCGAAAACATGCCGATCACCCGGTTGGTGAATTCGCGGCCCTGGCAATAGATGTACACGGGGCTTTCGGCAGCCGCTGGCTTGGATCTCCTTTCGGCGGCTTGCCCGCCAGGCCATTGACCGGCGGCCGGGTCTGCCAGGGCCGATGCCCGGTTTCAACGCCGGCGGTTGGCTCGCCCAAGTCTTCCGCATGCGCCTGGCGGCATCGCTTCCACGCTTTGCCCACGCCGTCCACACGCGAGCAGGCCGTGCTATGGCCGCCACCTTGGGTCTCGGCGGAGTGCCTCTTTCCCTGCAGCGAGCTACTCAGACCTGCTCTTGCTCACTCGTGGGTACTGAGCTTCCCTCTGCATCGTCTTTGTGTTTTGCAGTGTTTTATAGAGTAGTCCTTTTTCCGGCTCCTCTTTCTTTGGCTTTGGACATTGTCCATTCTTTATTGAGCTGGCTTTGCCAGCCCCTCTTCTCTATGGGCGAGCACTTTCTTTTCTTCTTGCCACAGCTGCCCTCCACAGCGATCGCCCTCTGCTGGAAGAGCGTCGCTTTCCGCTGGAGCTTTCGGTGGACTTTGTCCGCGCCTGCTGGCCATTTCACCTTCAGACCTTGTCCATTCCTTTGGGCTGGCCTCTCTTAGCCACCAGTTAATCTGGCCGCCCTTGCTTGCCTGCTGGCCATTTCACAGCCACTTTTGGAAGGAGCATTCTTGTTCCCACACACCCGGGCGGCGGCCAATCGGCGCCAAAGAGACACCCTCCCCGCCGCGCGTGCCGACGATTTGCACGCCCCCCGCCCACGTGCGCCCGATAGCCGACGGCCCGTCTCCACGTGCGCCCCATTTGCCTCCACCGCCACCCCTAGAAGGCCGATGCCGACGCCCGCGGCTGACGCTGCTCGGGATGACGCTGACGCTCCCCTAGAGCATCCCTGAGCATCACCCCCCGGCTCCTCGGCTTTTGTTCTAACAGAGGTTACTGAGTGCCCCGTGGCCACTAAAGTCACTGTTGTGAAGCAGTTCCGAGACTACGTAGATTGGCTTCCGGTGCCGAAAGGCCCTAGTCCTTTCGAGGCTGGCTTTTCACACCCCTCGCCAACTTGGCAGAGCTTACTACTACGGACCTTATCCATCAGGAGAGAAGGAGGTCCTTGGGCTGCCCTCTCACAATCGTCGCCCCGTCCGAGGAACTCTTCCTTTAGCACTTACTCGTTAGAAATCTGATTCCAGATATGCACGACGTGAGCTTATGCCTCCGGCTAAGATGGGCTCGCCAGAAGAGAGAAAGGCGCGCGGGGCGCATGAAATGAAAAGGGAGGCCAATTCAAGCCAATAAAGCCAGAAGCATTGTTATTGTTCTTGCGCCGCTGTGCCTCAGTGTGTTTGCAGCGAGCTCAGGCTCATGCTTTGCACCAGAAAGCCGAAAGAGCTCTAGTTGGTGGTACAAGAGCTAACAAGTGACATCCAGTGTTCAGGCATTGAAGCAACCTCTACTTGCTGCCCCGTGGTTTCTGAGCGGGTCAGCTTAGCAGGTCATGTGCATCTGTCGATGCGTTGCCTTTGTACTTAGGCACTCAGGCCCTCAATCGCTCAGCACATTGACGTTGTAGTCCTGTCGTGAAGGAGCTGCATCTCTCACAGCCATTGCTCCCTTAGAACAGACTCTCTCGTTACAAAGAGCGGCTGTCAAAGAAAAAACGGCTGTAGATGCCAGCCAGGTGCATACAGAGGGAGGTGTTCATAAATGTGTTGCAAAGCACAGGCTAAGCAAAGGGTGCTCTTAGTACGCCCGTGTCAGCAATAGGAAGTCAGATGGGCGCGCAAATTCTTCTGATGAGCTGAGGGGAGGAAGAGCAAGCCCGCTGCGCAAGCCAGAAAATGGCGTGTGCACTGAATGATGGTGGACTGAGTGGCCAAGGCAAGCACATTGACAGATGTACATCACCAAAACTGCTAAACTGATCCACTCAGTAAGCCAAGCCAGAGGTCCTTGTGCGGAGAGCGAGACATCCCTTTTGGTCTCCTAGAGTCCCGCTAAGGCCGCCAGGCCGCCGCCGCCGCCGCCGCCGNGCAGCAGCGAGCGCGGCCGCCGACGCCGGCGGCCGAGCCGGCGGGGCTCTGGCCGGCCTCGACGACGACGACCTGGTGCGCCGCCCCGCTGCAGCGCTGGCGGCGCGGCAGTCATTAGCGCGTGAAGCCCGTCTTGGCTGCCGGTGATGGCGGCGCGCCGTCGCTGACGGCGCCGCCAGTCTCGCCCTCCGTCGGCACCGGCGGCCCTCTGGTTGGCCAGGAGTTCCTGAAGCGCGCGCAGGAGCTCAAGGGGGAGGGCAACGCGCGCTTCGCGGCGCGCGACCTGGCGGGCGCGCTGGAGGCCTACGCCGCCGCGCTGCGCCTCACGCCGGCGCGCCACCCGGACCGCGCCCTCCTGCACAGGCACCGCACACATCCCTTCTAGCCGGCCTGACACGGCCTATCGAAGCCTATCACATAAGGACGTCGTTTGATGGATGAGGGTTACGTTAGAGCTGCCGTTTGAGCTCAGGGCTTGGCTGAGCGCAACAGCTCTGAGTCAAGGGGGTCAGGGTTTAGGCCGTCAGGCTCTGCAATCGAAGCCTTGCAGTTCAGCCCCCTTTGGAGAAGTGCGCTGCTGGCCGCCGGCTGCTGCTGCTGAGCATGCTTGCCCGGTTCCTAAGTTGAGATAACTGACGTCAAGGAAAGCTGAGCTGCTGAGCTAAGCTGAAGCGCACCCAGTGTCTCACCTGATATGGCTCATGTCAATTGAAGCTGAGCTGCTGAGCTGCTGAGCTGAGCTGCTGAGCTGAGGCAAGCTGAGGTGGGCTGCTCCTCGTCCTCCCCTCCTCCAGCAACCGGGCCGCCTGCCTGCTGCTGAGCACGCCCCCAGCCTACCGGGACGTCGTAAACGAGTGCACATTGGCACTGGATGCGCACCCGGGATTTGCCAAGGCGTTGCTGCGGCGCGCTAGGGCGTACGCCCACCTTGGCCAGGCCCGTGCCGCACTGGCGGACCTCGCCGCTCTCCTGCAGGTGACATATGGAGCTCTGCTTCTTCGCTCGGCAACATGTCGCAACGGTTGGCCTCAGGCCTGCCGATTGATTGCCGATGTCCTGTTGCTGGCAGGTGGAACCAGCGAACCAGGATGCTCTGGACCTGATGCGAAGGCTACGAAGCCAGCCAAAAGGGCCAAAGGCTGCGGCGGCGTCCGCTGTCACGCTGAAGGTCAGCACCTTAAGCAAGCCGGCACCAGGCTCAGTCTCGTCTGCGGCCGTGGCAGCAAGCGGCAGCCGGAATGGGAGCTCGCAACCAGCGGCTGTCACAACCACCAGTTCCAAGGAGGACAACAGCGCTGCCGAGGAACCTGAGGACATGAGGCCTGCTGCTAGGCGGCCAACTCAGGAGGCGGAGAGCGTGTCAGTTGCCAGAGCTGGCCTGTCACGGGCGGGAAAGGAGCAGGGAGGCGGGCTCGCCAAGCGGCATGGCCAGCAGGCAAGGGGGGCACTTGTGACGCTGAAACTCGTGTACGGTGGTGACGACATCCGGAGGGCCGAGATGCCTCTTGGTTGCAGGTTGGTGCAGCAGCGCATTGGCATAGCCCCTTGCGGAAGCACCACGGCACAGCAAATAGTGAGCAAGTGCTGCTGCAGCTCCATATTCAAGTATGGGCTTTGGGAAATGTCTCCCCGAAAGTAAACCCCAAAGGTAGCTTGAAGGTCCTATCCTGATTCAGTACCCTGAAGTCCTGCGGTTGTCGGGGTTCTGCAGCTTCAGCGAGCTCCGGCAGATTGTGCAGGCAACGTTCCCAGCTTCCAAGGCCGTCCTCATAAAGTACAGGGATGTGGAGGTGAGCACAGCGCTTTTATGAGGGCGCTTGCATGCCTGGTGTCAATGTTCAAGTGCAGGGTTGACCCTAGACTTGTCGCTAGATCCTGCCATCCATATTGTAAGATCTGAGCTCATTCTTGCTCGTAAACAATGGACCTAGGACCTTGGACCCTGGACATTGACTGTGGACCTTGGACTTGGCTCTGCATCTCTACAGCATTTGTCGCGCAGAGCGTTTGCAGGCTAGTAGAAGTCCACTCATCCTGCCTAATTGCTAGCAAGTTGTGCGCTATTAAATGCAGGGCGACCTTGTAACGATGACCAGTAGTCACGAGCTGCGGGAGGCCGAGGCCAGCCGTTGGGCTGGCCCTGGTTTCACTGCAGCTGAAGAAAAGGTTGCAGAGCAGGCGGGGACGGGGGTTGCAGTCGTTGACACGCCTGTTGCGTGCCGCCCGCTCAAGTTGTGGGTGACAGAAGTTGCGCCTGAGTGCGAGCCGGCCATTTCCGAGGACGACAGTACTTGTGACAGCGAACACGAGGAAATGGCAGACAAGAGCGAGCCCATGGCAGCGGCGCTCGCTACTCAAGACTTGGCTGTTGTAGAGGATGAAAGCGAGAAGTGCAAGGCCACCAATGCTGGCAGCGGTCGCAGGGTGGAAGAGGAGGAGCCTGGCGTGGTGGAGACGGTCCTTGACGAGTTTGTCTGGGACTTTGTGGATCTCTTCAAGGCTAGGCTGGGTGCGAGCTGCACCTCGTGCTGCAATCACTTGCCAAAGGACATTTGGTCAGTCAGTGACCATGGTTCACCATGCAATCTCCATCTCGGAATCGCCTGTAGATGCCGCAATGTAGAGCACTGCTGAAGCAAATGCTGCTGTTTCGACAGGCATCGACCTGCTCATGACCAACGAGCAGATCAAGTTTGGTGCCGACGACCTTCAGGCAGCATTTGAGAAGACCGTGCAGAGCGAGGCAGCGGGCCCGCTTCTTGAGCGAGCTCTTACCCACTACCAAGACGCGGTATTTATTGGTCGAGAGCTCACAACTCACAGCTCTGCTTTTCTTGCACCTCTAACAGACCAAATTCAACCTCGAGCGCTTTAGTCTGAAGAAGAGGATGTCAACCCACAAGCAAAAGCTGTAAATCTTCTACCTTCCGTGCTTTTTTCGCAGTTTGGGCTCGCTGGTTACAACTGGGTACAAGGGCAGCTTGTGCTGGCAAGGCACCGGCTGCAGCCTCCTGGAAAGCTTAGAGCTGGGGATGCAGAGAGCCTTCCCAGCAAGCCGGAAGGTGGCGAGCTGGGAGGCAGCGAGCTGGGATGCAGCAAAGACAGTGATGGCAATGCAGAAGAGACAGACGGGAAGCCAGAAGTGGACACCTCCGATGAGGACAAGACGAAAAGGAAGGAGGCCCTGGGACTTGCAATTGAGCAATACGAGCAGGCAATTGCCACGATGGAAGCAATTGGGTCGCTAATTCCCAATTACCTCGATGTGAGAGCTCCAATGCGCCTCATGAGAGAGAGACTTTCTGGGTCACACGCGCCATGCATGAGATTGCCACCAATTGAAACCTTCTCAGATACCAGACGTTTATCAGCATTATGCTGATGTCTCGCGCACAATCCATGAGATTGTCACCCGATTGACACATCTTCATCAGAGAAGCCAGACTTGTATATCCGTGACATGCTGATCTCTCTGTTGTCCTCTGTTGGCTGCCTCTCCAGGGGTATCTTTTGTTGGCGACCGCCCGTACAGACCTTGCAAAGTTCCTGGCTGAGAAAGGGGAGCTAGAGGGGGTTGAGGACCCTTCTCACCAGACATATGCCTTGCTTCAAGCAGCCAAACAATGCTTTGCTTCTGCTGAGAAGGTCAGCAACTCTCATACCGGGAACTTGTGCTCTCCTGATTAATATGCCTCATAGCTTAAAGCTCTCCTTCAACCTTACCTGGCATGTTGAAGCCTTTGACTGCTCATGTTCAGGAGCTAGTGAGACTGGAAAAGGAAGAGAGAGAGCACATGCTCCGGGATGATGCGGCCACAACAACCAGTAGTAAGGACAAGCCAGAGGGCACTGACGGCATGATGGGGACCGTTGAGGACGGAGGTGACCGCAAGCATCAAAGCCGTTTGGACGACATCCTAAGCTACCAGGGCCAGGTAGCCTCTCAGCACGCTGGGGTGGCCCTCGAGCTCTCCAAACTAGAGGTAGGAGTTTATCCACTTATGGCAAGCAGCAGCAGTCTTGCCAAGCCTGATTGATTCTGCAAATTCCTCAAGTTGGACGTGTGCCCAAATTTCTATACCCTCGCTTTGGGAGTTTTGGTCCAGACCTACTCTAGCAGTCAATGCACTTGTCCACACTGCTTCCAGGCTCACAACCCTCCAGGCTCACAACCCTCTCTTCACTAAGAGCGATGCACACTACTGTGTGTGGTCTGCCAATACCACATTATATTTTTGCAGTGTGCCAGGGGCGACCCACAATGGCGGGTGTTGTTGGATGAGGCAGCCCGCCACTACAGACTCAGCGGGTTGACAGAGAAGGAGGTCGAAGAGACGTTGAGGCAGCATCCCAGACACACAAGCAGCGGTGGAGCAGACGTGGAAGTGCGTGAGTCGTCTGGGGAAGGTGACCAGACAACGACAGCCTTGCCATGCGAAGTCCAACATGCAGAGTCGACCACTGACGCTCCAGAGACGCAGGGGAAAGAGAAAGAAGCCGATGCACCAACAAGCAGCAATGCTGAGGTTGTGGATGGAAGTCCAATACAGGCCACTAACGGCGCTGTGGAGCTTGTACACAGTAATGGAGACCTGGCCGAGGACCTCAATCCATTGATCCTAGACAACGAGGAGGGTAGTACTGCTCCTGAGGACAGCTCCGAGAGAGACGGCGAAGTGGACGAGAAGTGCCTGAGCAAGAGCAGTAAACGGAGGCGGAACCGAAAGCTGAGTGCACTTCGGGCAGGTGCTTCGAGCACCCATGGCACATGACTTGGCCAGCGCCTCCTCTCTGCCGAGGAACAGCTTTGCACATCCCTAAGTTATGGTAATGTTGATGTGACATTCAGCAGGGTAGCATTACAAGCCCCCCAACTGATTTAAAAGTCCTGAAGCAGCCTCAGAGACACATTGTGCAAAAACTTTGAGCACAACGTGCCTCGGCTGCTATACATTGTGGTAGATAGCTGATGACGTGGTGATTGGTGAAGGAGACTAGCAGCTTCACGGCTTAGACAGCAACCGATCACCTGCCTCAAATTCTTGCTTCAAATTCTTGCTTGCTTGCTGATCTCAAAGTACAGCAAGTAGCTTATGTGATCCATATTCTGCAGTCCTGACATTCGGAAACCAATTTCTGGACATTTTGTGAGGACACAGCAGATCCACCCTTATATTTGATCTCATGCTTTGGGATGGACTGATAGACAAGCCTGCTCAGATCCATTAATATAAGCAAGTAGCCCTGCAATTCTGATGTCAACGCCGTCTGCCAGCTCAACCAGAGGCTGTACAAGTAACAAGTTTGTGGAGGTTCGTAGCACAACACGAGCTCTGAAGGAACACAGCCCGGCTGGCCATAGTGGTAGGGCCACTCAAGCCGACGTCTCCACGGCTACAGCGGGGCCCTCATTGACAGTGCTGGTGGCGGCGGAGTCGCCAACGCTCTTCCGCCAGCCCAGAAAGCGGGCGCCGTCCTTGTCCACGACCTTGATGATGAAGTTGGGGGGTGCAACGACGAGGCGCGAACGAATTTCCTCAATGCACTTGTCGACAAGAGCCAGGGCATCCTCTAGGGACATGCCCTTCTTGTAGTATTTGTCCATCATGGAGAGGACAAAGAAGCCGCCTGCAAGCGTGCAAGTAGTCCACGTATGAATAATCAGAAGATCAAGCCAAGCTCTGCACTAAGCATAAATACAACATACCAGCACACCAGCCTGATCTTGCAGGCCTGTGGTATATCTTATACGGACTTTCAGGTGAGCAGGACAGCAATGTGGGGACACGTGACAAAAACACGACAAAGCGTTGCCGATGCAGCTGCAAAATTCACGGAGCTGCTGAGATGGTCAGTGACACGATCTCTCGGTGCATTAAGGCTGGTCACGGAAATTTTGGTAAGTATTGCCACGCAGGCCTCATCATTGCCACATCAGTAGGACAGCAACATTGACAGCAAGGGGTGTACCGTAACCCATGGCGCCTTTCTCTATTTTGTGCAGCGTGGAGATGTAATCGAGGAAATACAAGGAAGGCCCAACATCTTTGTCGAAGCCGGCAAGCATCAGGTTGGTTTGATAAGGGCTCTGCAGGCCAGGGACCAAGCGCAAGGACAGACGTTCATTTCAAGGCAAATGGCCATGACAGAAACAATCACAGAGTGCTGAGTCATGTCCAAGATGTGGCCCAGCATTTCGGGCATAAGCCTCTGGCACCAGATGCTCTAAGAAAAGTTTCATCTCAGAGTTACTCAAGATAAGCCTTATTTGAAGGAGATTTCCAAGTAACATGGCACAAGCTGGCACTCAAGTCAGTAGTCATAAGCCCAGGACAACACCGACAGTTTCTTCCTAGATCTGCATCAGCAAGAGGAGCTTGTCTTCATATGGAAAGGCAGGATGGCCTTTTGGGGGTCTTCTAAGAGTCAGCAGAGACTTGCCTTGCGGAGCGCCTTTGCGAGCTCACCCCGGGTGAAGTTGGCAGCTGCCGCAGTCGACAGCTGTATGCCATTCCTGAACTGGTATAGATGGATGTTCTTCTGTATGTACTCAGAGAACTGTACCCTGCTCGTGGCAAGGGCACAGAGTCAGCTCCGGACAATCAACAACTTGACCAAGGGCCGGCTAGACTTGCTGAGTGACTGACGCAGTTGATGTGCACAGGTTGCGGAACACCATCTAGTCAAAGAATCTCACAACGCCTCTAGAGAAAATAAGAGCGAAAGTGGAGATTCACATTATTCAATTCACAGCGACCAGGGGCTCAATGGAGTAGCCCTGGACGTCAGTGAGGCCCTTGGTGTAACGCCTGACACCCCGGCACAACGAACAGACACCAGACGCTTGCCTCTGGCAGAAGCCATGACATAAACCTCGGCCTCACCAAACCCTCAAGGCCCAGTATAACGTTACGCATGATAAACAAAACCCAAGACCTCCAGAGCCGTTCCATCATAGCTTGCCGGACTCGATAGACTGGCCACCTCGGCGGGACCTCCTGTAGAGGGGAGCGGTGCTGGAAGGGGGCAGACCTGTCGCCGGTCTCGCCGGTGTTGCCCAGGAGCTTGTGGGAGTCGAGGACCATGATCTTGTCCTCATCCGTCTTCTGCACCACGATGGACTGCACCGCCGACGAGTCCGCCACCAGCAGCGCGAAGCCGTCGCCCACGAGGCCGAAGAGGCAGTCCATGGCGGCAGGCCCCGCACCTTACACAATACTGCAGATTCTGGCAGCCGGGGAGCTCTCGGATCCGTAAGTTCTACGATCTATGACGACTCCCCGCCCCCGGCGCCCTGGCCCTGCGCCCGCCGCCACGGCCGTTCGGCACGCCGCAAGGGCTTCTCGCCGCCCCCGCCGCTTCTTCGGCGCAGCGGGACCGGCGGGGCGGGGCAACGCCGCCCTCCGCGCCGCCGCTCAGCGGCCACGCCGCTGAGATTTTGTTGGTGTATGGACACTAGCCAGTGGTCTGCGACGCGCGAGAGGACACTGCCACGGCGGTGGCGGCGGCGGCGGCGGCGGCAGCGGCGGCGGCTGCGACGGCGGCGCAAGCGGCGGCGGGGGCGCTGCGAGGCGGTCGCTNAGCGGCGGGCCGCCTCCAGCGCGGCCGCAGCCCGCGGCGGCGGCGGCCGCGACGACGACGATAGCACCTGGACGACGCTGCAGATGGGTGCCGGCCTCGCCGTCGTCGCCGTCATCGCCAAGCTCATCATGATGGTGCGGGCCCCCCGTCCCGCAGCCCGCGCCGGACCCCGGCTGTCCTGCTTGCCTTGTTAGATGCTCGGCTTAGTACGAGCTTACCGAGCCTTGTCGCTGGCACGTCGATGGAGCATGTGCCTTCGATTGTGGAGACTTAGCCATCAGTGCAGTCCTTCATACTGCCGTCCAGTAGCAAGGCCTGATTGCTCGGTGCAATCGGCAGTACGACGAGGCGAAGGAGCCAGAGCGGATTGCGCGGCGCGCACGGGAGCAAGAGCTCGAGCAGGCCAAGCTTGAGCCCATGTCGCGCGAGAAGTGGGAGGCCATCCAGGCGATGCGGCCGCGTACGCCTTTCGAGAGCAGGGCCGGCAGGGACGGCGCTCGCTTACGCACGGGAGAGACAATTACCCTGGTAAGAATCTACAATCATCGCATGGCGCTCGTATGCACTTGAGAGGTGCTCGGCCATGTGAGCACGAGCTTGTGACGAAGCACTAGAGCACTGTGTCTGCTTGTCAAATGTGCCCTTTCTATTGTCTTGCAATACATTGTAACGTAAGGGCCTCAAACGCCCAGCCGCAGCTTCAGTGGCCAGCTTCGGCAAGGCCAGGCTCACGGCAGACTCTTCCCGGTTGTTGCACCTTTGTCAGGAGGACTTTCGAGACTGGGCAGTGGATGTACTCGTAAACAAGCTGTGCGGCCGAGAAGAGGCTGTTCGAAAGTAGCTGTTGTGCGTCCGCCATATGCTGCAAGTCGTGTTCCTCATCGCGATTGTTCATCCATCCTTCTTGTACATATCTGAAGATTGGTGTTTGTAGCACAAATCTCCCCCCTCCCAATCCCCTCGCCCAGTTGGCTCTTGTCCCATTTGTGCCACTAATTGATGGGTGATCTGTTGCAGCCTCGTGCACATTGCACCTCCCTTCTTCCCTCCCCTTAGGTCAAGAGAGAAGTGCTCGCCTAGAGAGGAAAGGGGTTGGGAACGGCCAGCCCAAAGAGAATGAACAAATTCGAAGGGGCTGGGGGAAGCGCTAGAAGAAAACAAGCACAGAAGGAACTAAGCCACTACGAAACACTCAGTAACCCCTGCTAAGCAGCCGCGAGTCAGAGAAACTGGGCCCCTGGTAACGGGTCCCCTGGCTAGGGCCAGAGGCGGCGGCAAGGGCTCGACCGGCGTGGAGATGCAACGCGCGAGCCATGGACTGTTGCAGCGAGACGGCCAAGCGCAAGCGATACACCTGCGCAAGACATCTGGCTGCATGGAAGTTCACCGACTCCCCATGGAGTGTGCTTCGTAGCTGCTTAGTTTCTTCTTGTGCTTGTTTTTCTCAGTGCCTGGCCCCTTCTCGTACTTTGTTTATTCTTTTTTGGGCTGGCTTTTCCCAGCCCTTATCCTCAATGGGCGGGCCCTTCCCAGGAAACGGCGGGAGATGGCGGGGGGAGCTGGTTGAGCAGCTCGAGCCACCGAGCTCCCATCGCACCGTGCGTGTCAATGGCGAGCTGGAAGAACTCGTCCTCCCGTGGATAGTCCGCGTATTTCAACTCCTTGGCCCGGGCTGCACCTTTATCCAAGGCTCGCCTTTGCTACTTCAAATGTTGCGGAGTGCAAAATGCAAAGTTATGCTTACATAGTAGTGGAATCCAGACATGGCAAGTAATGGTCTGTCGTGCCACAGGGCGTCGAATGTCATGTAATGTCGAGATTTCAGATCAGTATGGAAGCAGGCAACAAGTCAACCTCGCATGGTGGGCACTCATACATAGACATACATGGACTAAGCAAGGTCATGGCAGCATTTCTGCCGATCGTGCATCCCTGCATTTCCAATCGACAAATTTCCGCATCATAGTCACTCCTGACCTCGGCTAAGGAGGCGCATCCGGGAGTACCTTGATACCGTAACTTCGGTGGCTGCTCTCCTTGAGACATGTTGACAACCCGACTCCTCAGAGGATGCCCTACCTCGGAAGGCTCTGTGACACACTCAGTGGCCACAGGAACAATAGCTGATGGATCAGTAGCCACCACAGGAGCAATACCTGAAAGGTCATCGGCGGCCGTCTAGCACACGTCCTGACCTCAAATCCATGCACTATAAGCACAAATGTAACTTGTCCACAGCAGTTCGCTCGGCTCAGTAAACAGGTCGAAGGACAAGTCACAAGCAAAGTATGTGAACAAGAGACTGAGACGAGCCAATAGTACCCTCAGAGAGGGCTTCCTTTGTGAACAGTATCAGAACAGAGTACACTCGGAGAGGGTTTCAAAAGAACAGTAACGAATCGATAATCGGAAAATAACCACGGATCAATGTAGTGACAGCGACAGCGAACGTTTTGGGCACTAACCCAGGTAACCGATCCGAGCCGGGAAGCGTCCAAAAGACAAACTCCTACGAAACACAACAACGGCAAGATGCAAACAAGCAACCTCAGGATGCACGTAAAATGCAGACACACAATGAGAGTCGCTTGTGCAGACACTTTAAGACTATCTTAACATCCAAGGTTAGGCTTGGAGGCAATTTCGCACAAGGTCGCGGTGTTCGCGGCTTACCAAGTGCGTGCCCGGTCTAACGTGACCGGATGCGGAGCTCCTCGGGGTAAGGCTCTCTGCGGGTTTGCGTCCTGTGCCTGTGCCCACGCCTTCTTGGCGTGGCCCTGGACGCGCGCGCTACGCTTACTAGGCAGCAGCAGCAGCAGCGGCGGCGGCAGTGGCAGCGGCGGCGGCAAAGGTTGGTAACAGCAGAAGAAAGAGACTGTGCCGAGCAAACAGTTCGGCACCCGGCCCTCTATACCATATATGCTTGGTCAGATGTAGAAAGACATTGTTCCTCGGGGTGGGCCATTTGGCCCCATCTGGGTTCCCTGGCCTCAAGGCCAGCAGTGTAGCCCGAGACTCGCTTCTACCACTACCTGCCAAGCGGCAGGCGCCAAGGATCGCAAATACTCGGATCACTCGGTGGGCGACGAGTTTGTCCCACTCGCCGTCGACGTACACGGCGCCTTTTGCCCCAAATGGCTTGACCTGCTTCACCGCCTTGCGCGGCGAGCAGCGGCCCGCCGCTACGGGCAGCAGGGCGAGCAGCCTGGCTTCCACGTCGCCGGCTCCCTCGCCCAAGTCTTCCGGATGCGCCTGGCCGTCTCTTTGCAGCGGTCCCTAGCTTTCGCGGTCCACTTGCGCGCAGGCCGCGCTCTGGCGGCGGCATCCGGCTTCCGTCAGGGCGACGTTTTCGCCTGCTAGCTATTCAGGTTTGCATCTACTGACTAGACGTTACTGAGAGTCCGTTTGCTGCTGTCTCAGTCCTTAGCACTCCGGCTCCTTCAGACCTTGTCCATTCCTTTGGGCTGGCCTCTCCCAGCCACCAGTTAATCTGGCCGCGCTTGCTACCTACCATTTCCCTACCACTGCCCAGCCGGTTCCTGATGGCTCATCGAGGCATATCACGCCTTCGACGTGCTTTCATGAGCTTTCTCGGCCTGATAAATCAGGGGCTTAGTGTAGTGCAGGTGGCAAGAGGGCAATGCGCTGCACGCCGAGGCGCTGATTTACCATGGGCGGCGGATGAGCCAACGCACCGTTGGTGGGCAAGGCGCTGACGCCGGATCCGGATGATAGGCTGGCTTTTCCAGCCCCTATCCTCAATGGGCGAGCCCTTTCATTCGATGATGCTGCGGGCACCGTTTTGCGGCCTTTCAGGCCTCCATTGTCCATTCTTTTCTGGGCTGGCTTTGCTAGCCCCTCTTCCCTATGGGCGAGCACTTTCCGACGCCGAGCCGGATTGAAATGTATCTTTCTGACCGAAGCGGGTTGGAGATGCCGCGCTCGCGACCCCACCTTCACACCAGGTTGAGGAACGACGCACCCTCGGATATCGAAGAAAGAAAGTGCTCGCCCATAGAGAAGAGGGGCTGGCAAAGCCAGCCCAAAAAAGAATGGACAATGTCCAAAGCCAAAGAAAGAGGAGCTACACTACAAAACACTGCAAAGAGACGATGCAGAGGGAAGCTCAGTACCCATGAGTGGGCAACATCAGGTCTGAGTAGCTCGCTGCAGGGAAAGAGGCACTCCGCCGAGACCCAGAGGCGGCGGCCATAGCACGGCCTGCTCGCGTGTGGACGGCGTGGGCAAGGGAGCATTGAAGCGATACCGCCAGGCGCATGCGGAAGACTTGGGCGAGCGAACCGGCGGCGTTGAAGCCGGGCATCGCCCCTGGCAGACCCGGCCGCCGGTCAATGGCCTGGCGGGCAAGCCGCTGAAGGAGATCCAGCCAGCGGCTGCCGAAAGGCCCAGTGTACATCCATCGCCAGGGCCGCGAATTCATCACCAACCACCCGGGTGATGAGCATATTTTCGCACCCTCGGCTATCCACGTGAGCAGCCACCTCCGCATCCTTGTCAGCACCGACACCAATGAGCTCGACGGGATATCGCACGACAGGCCTTCTCATGTGAATCTGTGACATTGGATTCGTGAGCTTGACAGCATACATCATACCGTGCTGAAGACTTTGCGGAAACCGTAGCACGATGTATCTAGCATCCTTCTGGCAAATGAGGAATGGACAAAGAAACAGCTCTTCCAATCTACTGCAATGGCTGTGAGAGGACAAAGGTACCCGTGGTTACTGAGCGGGTCCATCTGCAGTAGGTGCTGTACGTCATTCGACGTTCTTGCCTTTGTACTTAGCAACTTTAGCCTTCGGAGGCTTAAACACACCGAGAGCACCGAGCGCTCCCAAACCCCTCCTCCCAAAACCCCGCGGCATGTCGTGCGCGCGCCTCGCGCCGCGCACCTCGCCGCTGGCCGCGCTCCTNGGCGCGGCGGCCGCCCGGCGCTGCCGCTGCGGACGCAGCAGGCCTCCGCGGCGCGCTCCACGACGGCCTTCGTCCAGATCCTGGGCACCGGCATGGACACGGGCGACACCGCGCCCTGCGTCCTCCTCTTCTTCGACCAGCGCCGCTTCGTCTTCAACGCCGGCGAGGTGCCCAGAGACGGCCGCTGGCGCCCTCCTCCTCGCTGCCGGCGCGGCAGCACGCAGCCACCTATGGCGGCTCTGCGCCTGCAGCGCCAAGTCCCGTGGCCGCGGCAGCGGCTATCGCGCTCCTAGTGGGGAGAAAGCTGGCAGAGTGTGTCATAGACTATGCTGCCTCCGGTCGGAGTGGTCATTCAGCTCAGAGCCCTTTGCTTCTCTTACTATCTCTCTCTGTCTCTCGTCTTCCCTCTGCCGCCCTCCTCTCGGGCTCGCCTTGTCACAGGGCTTGCAGAGGTTCTGCACTGAGCACAAGGTGCGCCTATCCCGGGTGAGCCCCCGAACAGCCTCAGACAGCGCTGCGCTGCCTGCCTTTGCTGGCGGCTCGTCGCCGTTCCTGCCTCGACGATGGGCATTAGCGATCACTGCACGTCTAGCTTCTAGCTCCATGGGGTCTGACCTCCGTTTCTGCGGCCCCTGGCAGATCGACCACGTATTCCTGACCCGCGTCTGTAGCGAGACGGCGGGCGGCCTCCCAGGTGACCCCTGGCTCTGGCTCCTGATCGGCGTACCTACATTGCTCCTACATGCATGCAAAGTGCCGTGGCTCCATGCGTCGCAGGCTGCATGTGTCATTTCTCCACCAATAAACCCCTGCACCATCAGTCTCAGTATTGTGACACCCTTTGACACAGTCTCGCCGAGCCTTGACCTGCGCTGCTGGAGGTCATGGCCATCCGAGTCAAGGCTCGGGTTGGCAGGGCGCGGATGCTCCGGATATTGAGCTGTGGATGACTGGCTTGCTCGTCTGTGCCCTTTCTGAGGCAGGGCTGCTGCTGACGCTGGCAAACATCGACGACGTTGGCCGGGGGGTGCGTGCAGCGTGCTCCTACCAACCAGGTTGCGAATTCCGCTCGTCATGGTGGCTGGCGAGGCTGCCCTCGTGCGGGCCTAGTCGCTCTACGCTCGAACGACTGCCCTCACACGAGAGCCATGCCGCCTCTGCGTGTGTGAGCAGGTGAAGCTGTGGGGCCCGTCGAACCTAAGCTACCTCCTCGACGCCATGCGCACGTTCGTCCCGGGCGCCGCCATGGTCCACACCCAAACATTCGGCGAGGCGAAAGCCCCGCCGGGACCCTTGGCAGGTGAAAGGGACGGTCGCAGCAACGGCAGGGCAACGCTGCTGCCACCGGATGTCGTAGACTCCCCCGAGGAGCTCCTCCATGAGGACGAGAACGTTCAGATCTCGGCCGTCGTCCTGCGGCCGCGGCTGCTGGCCGATGTCAGACTGCCCACTGGCAAGCTGACGCTAACTACTGAGCGAGCTCCCACTACGCCGCCACCAGACTCCGGCAGAACCACGCAGCAGGTCGCGGACCTTGGCTTTGGCGCCGCAGAGCCCTGGCTGCTGGGCTTTCCCTTGGAGCCAGACGCTGCGCCTGCTGCCAGTGCCAACTCTGACGGCAGCGAATGTAACCAGAAGCCCAGTGCCAAGCGAGCCAGAGCGGCCTCGCAGGTGTGGACGACTGAACAGCACGCCGCCGCCAGAGGGGTACCTTCGGTTGTGTACATCTGCCGGATGCCGGAGCTCAAGGGCAAGTTCGACCCTGACAAGGCGCGGGCGCTTGGCCTGCGCCCCAGCGCCAAGTACGCGCAGCTCCAGCGGGGTGCCAGCGTGGTGTCGGATGACGGCACGAGGACGGTGAGCTTTGCTACTTGGCCATGATTGTGTGATCTGCAAGAGATCATGTGACGGCTTCCGACATCTCAGCTTGGTTCGATCTTCATGTAGGAAACCTTCCGTGACACCTGCACAGATACATCCCGGTGACGTCATGGGCCCGTCCGAGTTGGGAGCGGTGCTGCTGCTGGTGGACTGCCCCACGGCAGGCCACGTTCCGGCGCTGGTCGCCTCCTCCGCCCTCGAGCAGCTCCGCGCTGCTAAGGACGAGGTTGTGTCTGGTGCCAACCATGCAGAGGCGCAAGGCATTGGCTCAGCTGCATTTGACAACAGGCAGCGGGCCACGTGCGTAGTGCACCTTGGCCCGCAGCCGGTGCTGGACACTATGGCGTACCGGCAGTGGATGGCTTCCTTGGGCCCGCAGGCCAGCCACATACTTGCCGGGCATGGCCGGTGAGCTGCTGCTGTCTGCCTCCTTGCAGGTAGAGCATTGAAGAGGGGGCGTGTACGTAGTGGGTCATGGTCCGCTCTATCCTGCTGCTGGTCCAGGGGTGCTGCTATCAAGGTCAACAGTGGCCTGCTGTACTGACGAGCCTGTCTGCTGGAAGACAGGCAAGGACACGTGCAGCCGATCTTGGCGTCCAGCGCCAAGATAACAGCGCGCCTCAACCTCATCTGCCCTGGCGCGTTCCCTATCTTCAGAAGTGCTACATCAAGCAGCCTACTAGCCTCGCCACCTGGTCTCAGAGACATTCGTAGAAACCAGGTGTGACCAAGAATGCAAGGACCTAGCTTTGGCTACCTGTGCTTGCTTCAATGTTGCAACTCTGTGTGCTCGCTTTGAGCTTGGCTGAAACATGTCACCTGCCATGTCGCTCTATACAGTTGCAGGAGCTGGAAGGCATTGGCCCCGTCCAGCATGCCCAGAATCTCATGAAGGTGATGCACGTTGCTAAGCAACGTCACTCAGACATAATGCCAGCTCACACCGTCTGCATGCATTGTGGTGGCCCCCTCTGATCGTTCCGCTGCCCTGGCTTGTATGCAGTTCCGCTTCTCCCCCAAAGCCCACATAGGCCTAGATCTAGCCGCGGTCCCTGAACAGGTAGACTTGCAGGAGGTCTGCCAGCAGCTTATCAGGGACAACCCGGACGTCGTGGCTGCAGCAGAAAGGGTGGCCCGGCTCTGGCAGGACAATGAGCAAGAAAGACAGACAGACACCCCTGCGCGGAGCCTGGCAGAGCCCATCCGGGAGAGCCAACGTCAGGTCAGCGGGAACGTGAGTGGCATGACCCGGAGCGACCATGAGAGACAACAGGTCTTTGTGGAGGAGCCCTGGCTGATGGAGAGTCAGAGGGATGCTGCGGCCATCCATGGGACTTGTGATGATGCTGCATCCTCCAATGCTTCATCCAGAGATAATGCAGGAATGGCAGCTACAGCAGGAGCAGATAGGACGTCGGGTGCTGCCGTACCAGATTGTCTCAAGGATGTAGGCAGGGAGGAGATGGAGCTGGTCTTTCTGGGGACGGGGTCTTCGCAGCCTTCCAAGTACCGCAATGTATCCTCAATTTACGTAAACCTATTCCACAAGGGCGGGCTCCTTCTAGACTGTGGAGAAGGGACCTATGCGCAGCTGAAGCGCAGGTGCTAATCTTTTCTCTGTTGCTTGAAATCTCCGGCCCTGGATGTGCTCTGCAGGGTTGCTTGTCTGTCATCAATCGTAGAGCTGGCTGTGCATCAGTCAGTAACCATTGCTTCCAACATTGAAAGCACGCAAATTCCATTTGTTCGGAGATGCGATGTGTGCTAAGACTGCTATCTTTTGACCTTCCCAGGCACGGACCCGAAAATGCGGATGCATTAGTGGCCGGTTTGAAGCTTGTGTGGATTTCTCATATCCACGCGGATCACCACGCAGGGCTTGCCAGGATCCTGACTGCGAGGTGTCAGCTGCTGGGAGGCCCCAGGCAAGCAAAACCTATCGTGGTGGTTGGGCCAAAGCCATTGAGGCGGTTCCTGGATGCATATGAGAAGGTGGAGGATTTGTGCATGACATTTGTAGACTGCAGCCAGACTACATATGAGGCTGATAAACTGGTATTGGCCAGACCACATATCACGTTGCCTAAGCTTCCATGCGGCAGCATGCTTGTCAGACACTTTGCGCTCTAGATTTCTTAGTGTCTTGCTCGGCTCTGCCAAAGTGGGTGCTAATAGGCCTCTGCCTTGCCAGATATTGTGTATTCGAGACCAGAATGTCTAATTGGTGTCTGAGGAAACCTTGCAGGAGATTCAGAACAGAGAGGGGGACAACGGAAAGAGAGAAAGTGATGAGGCTAAGCCAAGCGCGCCCTTTAGAAGGGGCGGCTTAATACAGATGACAGACAGGGGTGGCAAGCGAGGCACTGCGATGCAGAACTACTGGTTGCAGCCGGGCTTCAACCTGCAGGACCGCCTGGACATGCAGGGAAGGAAGGGGGTGGCAGCAGCGCTTTCCGAGTTGGGGCTCGCCAGGCTCGTGAGCATACCCGTTGTGCATTGCGCGCATGCGTATGGTGTTCTGCTGGAGGCTGCGCCTATTGAGAGGCGGCATCGTGGAGATCTTGGACATCCATGTAGCCCACATGTGCCAACGGAGTGTTTGGGGTGGAAGGTCGTGTACTCCGGCGACACACGGCCATGTGAGGCCCTGGTGGAGGCCAGCCGCGATGCAACTGTGCTCATTCACGAGGTGAGATGCAGTTGCCGGAGGCTAGTATTGCTTCCATGTAGAAGCTAAACCGTTTGCTTGGGCTATCTGCAGTTTGATCGTTGCTGACCAAGCGTCTTCTCTACATGCTTCGCAGGCCACCTTTGATGATGGCCTTGAGGAGGAGGCACTGGCAAAGCGGCACAGCCTGACTAGAGAGGCTGTGGAAACTGGTGTCAGGTCGGGTGCATTCCGCACGATCCTCACGCACTTCAGCCAGCGGTATCCGAAGGTGCCTGTGTTTGATGACAGCTGGACAGCTCGAACGTGCGTCGCCTTTGACCTCATGAGTGCGAACCTTGCCGACCTGGACAGGCTGCCCCAAATTCTGCCAGCTCTGAAGCTGCTCTTTAAGGACGAGATGGCCGCAGAGGATGGGGAGGATGCCTATATGGCTCCTGCTGAGGCGACTACACTCACATAGCCACAGTTTAGTACACTCAGTTGGCGAAAGATTTTGCACCACATGGGTACTTGCCATGGTATGTTGTGCACGCACTAATCAGTCTTATTTTAGGGGAGGGGGAGGGGGGAAGGGAGAGGGGGCAAAGGTGGTGCTTCCATCATCAAGTCGTTTGGAAGCATGTGCTTGATGCAGGCCGTGCGAAGCTGGCTCGAACGACTTAAAGGCTGGTGGCGGTTGGGGCGCTCACAGACTGCCTGCAAAAGTGGCCGCGAAAGCTTGATAGCCAGTGTGTATGTTGCGGCTGTGCGGCCGACGGATACCTACCCATCCCGCAGCCGCCCGAGGGGGAGGGTTGAGCACAGGTAGCGGAGAGGCTGGTGGGAAGTATGGGAGAAGCGCCTGCTGTTGGAGCCCGAGGCCAAATAGGAGGCTGAAAAATCAGTAGAGAGGATTGCGTGGGGGCTGAGTATTCAAGTGGCTTGGGCGTCAACACGCGAGGCTTGGGGGCTCCAGAGAGATGGCCAGCCACTGTATGAGGAGGGAACAGCGAGTACTTGACTGACGGAGGGCCTGAGCGGCCAAGAAACAATGAAGCAGGCAAATCCACAATAGCAGGCTGTGAGTATGAGCTCTCCAGATGGAGGTGATGGCTGGCCAGCCCTCAAGGCGACTGGACAAGCAAGGAGGAAGCCCAAAGCGTGAGCACAAGCGCTTCTGGCTTTTGACGTGGTGCCACACATCCGGCTGCTAGCTACTCTAACTGGCGCTCTTGCAACTGTTGCGGCTCTTGACTAGGGTATGTTGAGCGCCCATCCGAAGTAGCCACTTGCGTAGCTGCGCGATCTGCACGTTCCGGCCTTCTCCCGGACAGTCCACCTCGGACACTTGTTTTCTTGTCCATTCCTTTGGGCTGGCCTCTGCCAGCCACCAGTTGATCTGGCCGCGCTTGCTCCATTTCCTGTTGTTGGGGCTGTCCTTTCACAGCCAGTACGACAACAAAGCAAGCTCGTCCCAGTATTAGGCGGGTGGGCCCCCCCTGTGGAAGAAGCTTGGGATTTTTGCACCGCAGGGGGCGAGCAGCACGGGCGGCCACGTAGTTGCCACTAGCCCAGACCGCCCCCGCTCAGTAGGGGGGTCCCGAGGGGGTGGTGGTGAGGTCAGCGTACTGGTACAGTTGGCGAGGGCCAGAGCCGCCAAGTAGCACCACCGTGGCGATGACAAAGGGGGGAAAATCGGAAGTGCTCAAACAGTTTGGCAGGGCGGGCCGTGCAGATTTGATCCCCTCCCCTCCTGGTCGGAGAGTCCGGGGGGACGGCCGGGCCGGCTCCTCGCCGGGGCGCGGCTCGGGGGGCCGGCCCCGCCGGTGCGGCGGGCGGCCTGGGCCAGCAGAGGACGGGCGCGGCGGGACCCCCCCGTACGGCCCCCGCGCCGCCGGTGGATCCGATCCACCCAGTCCACTGTTGCGCGCCAAGTCGCGGCGTTCGCGCGTTGGCCCTCGCGGCCGCTCATGCGCCGTCCGATTCGTGTCGCATCCCCTGGGCCCGCGTGCCGCAACGTGGCACCCGGGGCCGAAAAAGCGAGCCTGAACTTTCCGCCCCACGCCTTCCGGCCCACCCTCCGTCCTCCCGGACCCTCCAGCTTCTCCCCAGTCCGGGAGGCGCCCCGGGGGTCCTCGCCGCGGCCGCGGCCGCGGCCGCCGCCGCCGCCGCCGCC